>WBMZ01011155.1:136507-150954 GCA_013400975.1 Atrichornis clamosus
CAGTGCAGATAGGTTTGCTTTTATCCTGCTGTAAAAATGCAAATGCAATTATGCCCAGCAAGCCTCCACAAGCAGGTATTAAGTTCAAGGAGTGAGAGGGCACTTTTAGAACCACCCACTGAATTTCTATACATTTTCCAGGTCCTGCCCATGGACTTCAGGTTCAATAGACTAAATTCAGACTGTGGCTTTTATTACCACTGCTTAATGTCTTTATTCTGAGAACCATTTTCACATTTTAGTGCTTTTATCGAAGTAGGCTGCCTTTAATTAAAAGCAGACCTATAAACCAGTTTGTTTCTATTGCCCTCTTTTCATGATAGCCCAAGAACTATTGCATAATACCCAGGATTTACTTCAGTTTCTTGCTTACACTCTTAACACAAACCACATTCACAGGTTAAAAATACAATTAAAGCCTACCCAGCCTTGCAGAGCTTCTCCATGTGATCAATTCCCCCAGTTAACTGCTGAGTTAACCAGTCTGTCATTAGCTGTGACTGCATAAAACTGAATCAAACTGCCTTGCTCTTGTTTACACAACACACAGGAACCATCTCAGGTTACCTTAGGAAGGCACCTGGCTGCAGTGAATGCTCCCAGACCCTTCTGACATTGCCCACATGTTCTGAACAGGCTCTGCCTGTTTCAGTTTGCATCTCCTCACAGGTTGTGATCTCCTCCTGCCATACTTCATGCCGAATCAATAAAAGTTCTATGTGCACAAATGGACTCAGAGATGCTGGATGGCATTTCTAGCCCAGGGAGTTTCTCAGGGTGCATCTTGTTCAGTTCGCCACAACTCTGCAAGACAAAACGTGCACAGCA
This sequence comes from Atrichornis clamosus, assembly GCA_013400975.1. Lineage (NCBI taxonomy): Eukaryota > Metazoa > Chordata > Aves > Passeriformes > Menuridae > Atrichornis > Atrichornis clamosus. The sequence continues at coordinate 137,336 of WBMZ01011155.1, forward strand.
CCATCACCTCCCTATGGGCCAAGCCATGATTTTGCTTAGCAATTAGGGCATTTCCAGAGGAATACAAGGAGAAGACTTGCATTGCGTTGAACTTACAGGGGCAGGTTTTCTGGAGGCTGAGGGAGACGCACGGGACCAGCCATTTAAATGTGTCTGGCCTGGCCAGGGAAAGCCTGGACAAGCAGCCACCAAAACGTTGTTTATAAATCCACCTGTATTTATGAATCTATCATGATATGGGAGGAATAAGCTGCATCAGCACAATCCTCAAGCACATTATGATTGGGCAAAAGCGGCATGGTGATGAAGCCAGGGAAGGGGTGAGGTGGGAGCAGGGAGGCACAACCCCAGCTCCCCACACGGCTGAGCAGGGAAGGAAGGGGATTTTGGTTAAATTACCATTTGGGCCAACTATTTCTCTTTAAGTAGATCTTTGATTTGTTTTTTTTCTCTTTGCAAGCCAAGTTTTGCCCTGGGATTCCATCGCAGAGAGCTGCTTGCAAAGTGCTTTTGTTCCCTGATGAAATCCATCCAGGATCAAATCCATGCCCCACTGAAAAGTTAAGGGAAGGTGCTGTGAGAACCAGATGAGGTCTGCACACCACCGAGGGGTGCAGGACCAGAACTAAGATCCTGCAGGACAGACCCCTCCCCACGGGAGACCCCTGCAGTCCTTGCACCACCTGGAGGCTTCACCCTGGAGCAGGATTTGGCCAGGGTCCCTCACTTCCCGATGGGATTCTGCCCTGAGCCACGCAAACCCCTCGGGGCAGAGCCTTTATCTACAGGTGCAGTGCAGGTGCAGAGAGGATTTGGCTACAGGTACAGAGCATCCTCTGAGGAAACGGTTAAGCATCCACCAAGACTCCCAAAACTGAAATGAAGCTTCCCCTATCCAACCCTTCCCAGGAACAAAGTCACACACATGCATTCCGGGGGGAAAGGGCGCGTGCACAGACCCTCTCCCTCCCCAGCAGAAGCCAGCTGGAATATTCCCTGGTAAGAAAATGGCATTGGGAGCTCTTACCTGGTGAAATCTGTATCCCCAGCTCCCAGCACACCTACAGCCCCAGGCTCTCGGGGGGCATCGCGCGGGGGTGCAGAGTGCTGCAGGTCATGGAAGTTTACAGCCAGAAGCAAAAAAAACCCGACCCAAAACAAGCGCCCAAAAATCCCCCAAAAGCCACAACATGACCCAAATGATATCCCTGCAACGGCTGTCTCGTTACAAGCAAGATGAGATGAAGGAGGGGTTTTTACTTGCTCTGAGGCATCATATGGAGCTTAATCACAGGCAGTTACGTATTTGGTTCTTTTGGCCTTCAATCAAGTGTGTCATTTCGGTGGCAGCTGCCTACGTGATGCAAGCAACCTGGGCGATCCAGTCCTGTGCCAATCACGGCCTTGTGCAGCTATTCTATAGCTCAACAACGGGCAAATTCGCTTTCCCGGGCAGTGGGAAGATCCTCCTGTAGTCCAGCAAGCCCACGGAGCCGCACAGGATCACACACCTCTCCTCCCGCGGAGTCACCGGCAGCCAGAGCCCGGCCAGACCTCGGGGAACCGCTCCCAGCGCGGCTCTCGTCCCGCTCTCATTTCCCAGCGGAGCCCATCCGTGTCCTGACGACTTCCAACACTCTCCAGGAGCCACCGGGAGGCAGCTTGCGAGGCGCCCGTGAGCGGGCACAGCGCTAAGGGGGAGGCAGCTGCTCCATGGAAAACACTCAAACTTGGTGGGTGGAAAAGGTCTGAGCTGCTGCTGAGTAACGGAGGAACAGCTCACGCTCAGGACAGCAGCACAGCCCGGCAGCTCTGCCCTCCTGAATGCAGTCCTTGGGCTGTTCGAGTGGGGAAATCAGGAGGCAATCACTGCAAATCAGGTATTAAACCTGGTGATTGAAATCCCAGCTGAAACCAAAGGAGGCTGGGCTCGTTAGAGCCACGAGCAGGCAGCTGGCAGACGGGCAGGACTCGCTCCGGGAGTCTTTTGGTTGCCGACAGCGGCATCCGGAGGTGTCTGGGGCCAGATTCCTCCGTCAAGTACATTTGTTGATTTTGACAGATTCATTAGGACCCATCTATTCAAACAGATGGCGGATGCTCCCTCAGCTCCGGGAGCTCCATCCCTATCGAACTCCACAGGAGCAGGACACCGCATAGACACCGAGCTCTCATTACATCACCCACGGCATGAACGAGGAGAGGGCCAAGAAATTAAGAGAAAAGGTTTTCTGGGCAGCCGAAGTGCTGCTCTGCCGCTCCATGGCAACTCCACAAACACGCGGGTGAGCGCCCACAACCGCACACGGCCAAGGGGGGGGAAACACCCGTGAACTGACCACACACGCGAGGGGCTGGGGTACCGAGTGTCCCCGTGGGGAGGGGACGAGCATCCCGAGCATCCCCACCCGCAGACCCCCGACGGCCACGCGCGGACCCCGCGGGGATGGCTCCGCTGCCGCCCCGTCTGAAGCAGCTCGCAGGGTTGGCTGCACCCCCAACAGGTTCCCCGTGGAGCTCCGATGCCCCCGAGCCGGGGAGGGGAGGGCGCTGCCTTCGCGCAGCCGGCTCCCTCCAAACCCTCCCCTCCCCGGCCGGGGGGCATCCGGAGCTCCCCATCCTTCGCCACCTCCTCGACTCACCTCTCCACCAGCCGGCTCCTCCGCCACAGGTTTGCTCGGCTCCACTATCCCCCCCCCCGCCCCTCCAGATCTCTCCGAGACGAGTTATTCAAAGGAGGATGGAGGGAGGAGGCAGAGAGAGATCTGGGCGGTGAGGATGGCGGAGAGAGAAAAAAAAATAATATCAAAAAATCAAGCAAACCGATGGAATCAAATCAAACAAACGAAGAACTGAAATGGGAAGGGGCGATGTTGAAGGAGGAGAAGGAGGAGGAGTGCGGCGCGGCGCGGCAGCCCCGGCTCAGCGCCCCATAGCCCCGAGCGCAGCCCGAGCCCCGCCGCGCCGCGCCGCGCTCCCCCCGGCGCCCCCGGCCAGGGACCACCCTCCGCCGGGCCAACCTTGCGGCAGGGCCCCCGCTAACCCCTTCCTCGCCGCTACCTCGGAGTCTGCCGCCCCCTCCTCCCCATCCTCCATCCCCGAGCCCGGGGGATGCTGCGCGCAGGGAGAGGGTCCGGCCTTCCTCCGGGAAGGGCACAACAAAGTCCAGCGCCGGGAAGGAACCGCTCGTGTGGGGCTGAGCCCCTCGGGAAGTTGGATCTCCAGGTCTGTTTTTGGCAGGGAGGGGGGTGAAGCTGCCAGTTCCTTTTTTAGAATCACAGAATTATTAAGGTTGGAAAAGACCTCCAGGATCATCAAAGCCAGCACTGCCAAGCCCACCACTGAACCATGTCCTCAAGTGCCACATCCACACAGTTCTTAATCCCTTCATGGATGGGAACTCCACCACTGTCCTGGGCAGCCCCTTCCAGTGCCTGACCATCTTTTCAGTGAAGAAATATTCTGCAATACCTGACCCTCCCCTGGCACAGCTTGAGGCCGTTCCCTCTCCTCCTGTCCCTGTTCCCTGCGAGCAGAGCCCGACCCCCCCTGGCTGCCCCCTCCTGTCAGGGGCTTGTGCAGACCCAGAAGGGCTCCCCTGAGCCTCCTTTGCTCCAGGCTGAGCCCCTTTCCCAGTTCCCTCAGCTGCTCCTCCTGCTCCAGCCCCTTCCCCGCTCCATTCCCTTCCTGTCTTTCTTGCCCTGGGTGCCCCAAAAGCCATCCCAGGACTGGATGTGCCCCAGCAGTGCCAGCACAGGGGGATGGGCACTGCCCTCACTGCCCTGCTCCTGCTGGCCACACCATTGCTGATAATAGTCACAATGGCCTTGGACTTTTTGGGCAGCAGCAGTGGAGGAGAAGAAACCACATCTGCACGTGTGTCCTGTGCTCTGTGTGCACAAAATGTGCACGTCCCTGAACTCAGTGTCCCCAAACCCAGGGTCCCCAAACCCAGGGGGGTTCCCACCAGCCTGCCTGACCCTCCGTTGGATGCTGAAGGCAGAAGAGCAGAGCAGGGAGATCCAAGTCTCTGCTGCTGGCAGCTCCAGGGGACCTGGATTTCTCCACTGTGACAGAGGAAGTGCCTGCAGGAGTGCACTTCTCCCGGCTGGAACTCCCACCACAGCCAGCAGGTCCCTCTCCCCACTGCAGTCACCTTCAGCCTGTCACCAGAACTCAGTGGAGCTTGCTTGGCTTCCCAGTTCCCTTTCGGAATGCACCTGAGGCACACAGTCCTTGGATCACTGCCTGGTACCAGCAAACCCACTGAACCCTCCACACCTGGGGAGAGCAGGGCCAGGATGCTTCCAGTGGGGGGAAGTGGAGCTAAAACCAATTTCTGCTGAGAACAAGGAGAGATGTTGTGGTGGTGAGAGCAGCTGACTGCAGAAGAGGCTCTAATGGGAGCCCAACACATCTAAAATTGCCTCAATTGGATCTGGGAAACAGCCTGGAGAGACACCCGTCATCTCCAGCAACACTCCCACAGCCATGTAAGCATCAAACAAAGCCTTCAGCGCGTCGATTTGATGGCTCAGAGGTGTTTAATTCACATCTTGTCTCTGTTGTACTTTTCTGATGTAAAATCCTTCCTGGCTCCTTCCCTTCAGCCTCGTGGGTCACCGTGTTCCCCACGCTGGGATTTTCCCATCAGAAGGAACATGATCTCTAGCTCAGGAACCAGGGGCACAGGGAGTTTTGCTTTCTCTGCTCCCTACACAAACTATAAATCCCATCTCCAGTGATATTAAACTGGGTTTGCTCCACCAGCTCAGCTGTCCTGCATGAGGGGGGCATTTCTGCATCCCACTGCCCCTCACACAGGGCCTGGACACTGCCTGGAGATGTCTCCTGGAGATCTCCTGGGCCTGCACGGAGATTCAGGAATTTAGCCATGGTCCAAGTCCCTTAGAAACCATCAGCGCTGTGCTACACCCTGCAATTTTACCATTTTTTATTAAGTTAGTGGCATTCCTGTGTTCAGTGAGAAGATAATCCCTGCTCCAGCAACACAGCCCTCAACACCAGCACTGGAAGGTGAATGATGGGACCAAATGTCCCATCAGAATGAGATGCAGATGAATCTTTTCTCATCCTTTTACTTTTAATTTCTTGTTGTCCTGGATCCATTAGGAAACTTTCACCTGCAGCTCCCTCATCTCCATCTGGGCTGCTTATGTGAGTAAAGTGAGGGCAAAACCCCTCATTTGTGAACATTATTCCCTGCCTTTAGCTAATTTCCTTTCCTTCAGCTCTGGAAAACATTAGCCAAAAAGGTTCCAACCTTCATGGCTGAAAACAGTAGCTGGAAAATCCATTAAGCCTATATATTTATTATTAAAAATTGTTAAAGGACCAAGTTCTCATTAATCCCTAAATAGATCCAGAATATCTCCAAGTTGTGTCCACATCAATAAGAGCAGCCCATGGCTCTTTTCCCTTTTCCTTTGTTAAAATACAGAGCTGGTCACACCAAACCCTCTGGGTTTGAGGTGTCCTGGCAGCTCCCGGGGCCGGGGGTGCCGGAGGGAGGGAGCTGGGATGGAGCTCCCTGGAAGGACGGGGCTACCTCGGGAATCAGCCCCAGGATATTTGGATTTCACTGCTGAAAATGATACAGCCAGAGACAACATAACCCTAATGTGACAAAGGGAGCGACGCCAGGCAGGGCAGGCTGTGGTCAGAGCCTGCCCGGGGGCACGGCTGGGGTTGGCCCTGTGGGAGCGGAGCTGGCACTCCAACACCCAGCTCTTATCTCTTGATGGCCTTTGCTATCAAGCTGTTGCGCACCAGGCAGGCTCATCAGGTTTGGGGCCCACCCAGCTCGAGGGGGGCTGCTCAGCAAAGCCACTGAGGCAGGAAAAGGTCTTGGCTTGGGGGTTTTGAGACCAACGTGGGGTGAGAACGCCGTGGATACGGCAGCAATAAATGTGGTGTCCAAGGGGAGGCAGGGCAAGCCAGGGCATGGTTCTGGGGGAGGCTGGTGCCTTCAAAACATCCTTTATAGCAAATTGTGGGGCCTGCAGGGTCAGACTTGGAGAGCCCTCAGAGAAGAAAGTCCTCGATTGGGATTAAAGAGCTTTGCTTGGTTAGGGATGACCCTCTGGAATGAACACTCCAGAAAATCTGGAAGCCCATTGACGTGGGGAGGTCTGCAATCATTCCCCACAGTACTGCAGAGGGAGGCTCTGTCCACTCCAATGTGGAATGTCCTGGGAAATACCCACTCACCTGGGAGCATTTCACAGCCTAATGGCTCTCACAAGTGGGAGAAGTTTTTCAACTCACAGCCTACATTTTTAGTATTGCTTAATTTCATCCCATTATTTCTGATGAAACACTTTGTGGAAGGCATACAATTGCTCCCTAGCCTGGATTTTCATGTTTTAATGATGCTTAATTATTCCAGGAGAAACTTTTCTTTTTACTTTTCATCCACCTCGCTCTTGCAGTGGATGCTTTCTCCTGAAGTTTAATTAGCACATTTCAGAACAGAATATTGAGATGGAACCACCACCGAGCGAGCTCTGCTCCAGGATTTATGATCACTGTGCACAGCTTTTATTGGACCTGCCAGCTCAGGCAGTGGATTTATGGATCAAGGGGTTCTTTGGGCCAGCAGTGCCACAACGGGCTGGGGACAGAGGCCAGGCTGTCCCTCCCCCTGCAGGGACAGAGGGGATGGATGGAGGTGCTGCGGGTGATGTGAGGCTGGGGAGGCCCTGGCACAGCTCATTCCATGGCTGCCCCATCCCTGGAAGTGTCCAAGGCCAGGCTGGACAGGGCTTGGAGCACCCTGGGATAGTGGAAGGTGTTCCCATGGCAGGGGGTGGCACTGGATCATTTTAAAGGTCCCTTCCAACCCAGGCCATCCTGGGATTCAGTGATGGGTAGAAAGGGGCATCTTGCAGCTCCTCCAGACCCCGAGGAGGGGATCACGCACCCCAGCAGCAGGTCCGGGATGCAGCAGCACTGGCAGATTTGCATCTCCAGCCCCACCATCTGCTTGGATCCAAGGTTTCATTCCAGCCTATTAGAGAGATTGGGGCTGGCTGCAAACATCAGATGTAGGCACAGGTTTGGCACCAGTCCATCCCCTCTCCTGCTGCCTCAAATGCCAAGATTTTGATTCAAGCTCATCTGCAAATGCTAAAAAAGCTTCAGTTTTGCAACAGAGTCCACCCTAGTGGAGCTCATTGAAAGGAGACCTTCAGGGAGGGGGAAAAAAATCCCAAACCAAGAGTTCCTTTTAATTGTATTATCTCCCCAAATAAAGCCATAGACAAAAGCAGTGACACCCACAGAGATCTGCTTGTTCCCAGCTGGGAGTCCCAACACTTGTGGCTTCCCCGGAGCCAGGCTGTGGAGAGGAAGGTTTGCTTGCACTCCTTGCAGCAAGGCTCCTCATCCCAAGAGCTCGTGTGAGGGGGTTATCTCCAAAAAACCTCCCCAGCAAAGCCCACGTGTGAGAGAAAAGCACCTCCTGCTCCTGCTGCTGAGCAGGCTGGGTTTGCTCCCGTCACTGAGACAGAGCAGCTCTGGCACAGGGTGGCACAGAGACGGGGAAGGTCCCACCCTTCGGAGCACGCAGGGATCAGCCCAGAGGCTGCGAAGGGCAAAGAGCCCCAGACCAGAGCCAGAACTCACAATGAATTTCAGCAGTCAGGGCTCGGGGGGCTTTTTGTGTTTTGTTTTGCTCTTCGAAAGATAGCCCTGTAATTTAGTGACTCATACATTCTCCAGCCTTTGTTGCTTTTCGTTTTCCACATCTTTAAGCTGTTTGTGGAGAACGCGCTTATTTTTAGACTTCCCATCAGTGAGAGGCCTTTGGGCTGGTTCAGAGGGGCAAAGCTCCATTGAGACGCTGCTGTCTGGGGTGTTAATGGGCACATTTCCCGGTGGGGAGGTGTTTTCTTCCTTTTCCTCACTGAACTGGGATTGGAGCAGGGATTTTCAGGCGTGGCAAGAGGGGCCTGTGGGGTCTCTCGGGGTGCACCGAGGTCTGAGCTCCTGGAGGGAGGAGGGGGAGCATGCAAGGAAAAGCCAACAAATGTTGGGGCATCAAGAACAAGTGGAGGCCCCAGGATCTCAAATCATCCTCAGCAAATCTGCAAACCTCAATCCATGCCCCAGAAAGGCTCTGTACCATGGCACAGGCTGGCAGCAGGAAGGGCAAAGGGGGAGAGCGTCCCACAGCCAAGTGCCACCCCCATTTCTCCACACTGGAGCAAAACACGATGATTATTTCTGGTTAATTCAGGGTTTTTTTTAAAAAAAGATATGTTTTTATTTGAAAAAAAAATAGTTAATTTTTTTGCAGAAAATTGACAAACCAGAAGATGCTTTTTGAGCCAATGAATAGGTTTGGGGTTGGGTTGGTTTATGAAGTCTGACACCTCCTCATTTTGGTTTGCAGCTCAAAATTCTTTGGGGGAGCTTTAAAATGAAAGGAAATTTCAAAATGAAAATTGGCTCTGTAGCACTCCAAGCCAGGCATCTGATCAGAAAAAAAAAAAAAGCCCAATCCAGCCTGCTTCTTTTTTTTTTTTTTTTAATTTTAATTAAGTCAATGGAGAACGGAAAGGCCTCAAATGAAAACCACACAGGCCCCAAACGTCTCCAAGGCTCCAGATGTGAATTCCTCCACCTTCTGCTGGCAAGCACGGGGTGCCTGGCTGTCCTCCACCGCCAGGGCACAAACCAGTGCTCAGGAATGAGATCAAAAGGCCCAGGGATGGGGCAGGCCCTGGAAAAGGTCAAGGGATGGATCCAATCCATCCCTGAAACACAGGATCCTACAGACCTGATGCTCTCAGGGGACATCCTATGCACTCTTTGCTTTGCCCCAGCGAGATATTTGGGGTTTTTACCACCCTGGCACAGGCAGCAGGGCAGGACCCACTGTCCCCACGTGTCCCTCGGTGCCACAAACTGGACCCAGCCACAGCACGGCCCCGGAGCCGCTGCCAAGGACCTGCTCCCACACCCAGCAGTGGGAACAGCTCCTTGGCCAGCTCCAGGGAGCGTTTTCCAGGACACATTTGTAATTTTGCTGAGAGCTGCAGTCCTAATGGATGGCTGGAAATGCTCCATGGCTCCTGGCTGTCACCGGCCCAGGTGTCACAGGCAGGGCAAGGCCGTGTCCCTTCTGCATCGTCCCAGCAGCAGCAGCCCCAGGAGCAGCTCTGGGGCTTTCTGGGCGTGGTTTCCATCCTGTCCCGGCTGCAGGACCCAAAGCAGCACAGCCACGAGCCCAGAGCTCTCTGCTCTGCCATCACCACCCCACGGGCTCCTGGTGGCACAAAGGACTCGGCCTCCTCTGGAGGAGCTGCCACCACCTCCCCTCCTCGTGGTTCCAGGGTACTGCACCCTCCTATTCCACTTCCCAGCACGCCTTAAATCACGGAATCAGAGAATCCCAGAATGGTTCCGGTTGGAAGGGACATTAAAGATGATCCAGTTCTGCCCCCTGCCCTGGGCAGGGACACCTCCCACTACCCCAGGGTGCTCCAAGCCCCGTCCAGCCTGGCCTTGGACACTTCCAGGGATCCAGGGGCAGCCACAGCTTCTCTGGGCAGCCAGAGGCCCCACCACCCTCACAGGGAAGGAGTCCTTCCCAATATCCCACCTAACCCTGCCCCCTGGCAGTCTAAAACCATTGCTCCTTGTCCTGTCCCTCCATGCTAAACTTAAGGAAGGTTTTTTTGTTGTATCTAAAACGTTCCACGAACCACAGGGAAAACTCCAGTGAGGCCCCAGAGGGGCATCCCAAGCTCCTGCTGAACACACAGAGGGAGCAGGGCGGGAGCACACCTTGGCTGAAACAGGGAACAGTTGGATTCCCTGGGCAGTGGCTCAGGAACAGCCCCTCTGGAGGAGCTGGCTCAGGGAACGCCGAGAGCCAGGCAGGAGGATCACTGTGCCCAGGCTGGAGGGGACAGTGTCAATAGGAGGGGTTTGCTCTATTATTTACCGTGCCAGATGCCCCAGCAGTCAGTCCACAAACCCGAGCCATCAGCTGGGAACACCTGTCTGTCAAAGGAGTTGAGTCATTTTCCAGTTTCTGAGCAGAAGAACTGGAGACAATCCGGCTGATTTAATCAGTAAGTGCTTAGTTCCAGAGACGTACTTGCTTAAAAGAAAATCTCACTGTAATTTTTTTTTAAATGAGAGCCTTTCTGCAATAGATTTAACCCAGAAAAACACGCCTCAGTACATGGATTGCAGTGCAGGTATGAGCCAAATACATGGTGGAAAGGAGATAAACACTGTGTCCTCCTGCATGTCCACAGGAGACAAATTCCCCATTTAGAAAGTCCAATAAAAAGGTATTTCTTTTATAACAACTGCATTCACGGCATATTGTTTCTCTGAGAAAAAAATGTTAGTGACTTTGAAGTCCTCCAATGCCATCAAGAACATAATTTTTTTTCCCCCAAAGTGTCTCAAAAGTAGCAAAAAATACGAAAGAATTAATGACTGTTAACAGCTGAAACAGATGGTCTGCTGTGAGTCCCCACAGCCTCATGCAACTGTGAGTCAAGCCATTTTTCAAAATGGTGAAGAAAGAAAAGTAATAAAAAAAAAAATCAATTTCCAAGGCTACCAGGCTTCCAAAATTCCATTCGGACTTCCCAGGCGAGAGCCAGCAAGAAAAGGAGGGGCTGGCTTGGTTCAGACCCACCGTGGGCTCCAGCCCGGAGTCCCCCTTGCCCTCCCAGCAGATGATGTGGATTTGTCTGCGCTCAGCAGTCCCTGGGGTGAGGTTCTGCTCCAGGCTTTTAACCTGGAGCCGCGACATTCCCAAGGCACGCCCCCGCTGCCCCGTCCCCAGTGCCCACCCTTGGGATCTGGGAGCATCCCTCCCCCCCGGGCAGGCAGCCCCCGCCGGGAACGGGATTGGGACGGGATTGGAGAGGAGTAAAGCACTTGCCAGGAGGGGAACTCTGGTTGCCTGCTCCTCTGCTGCGGCTCCTCCTTCTCCCCGGGAGACTCGTCCCCTCGGCCACCTTCATGCTTGGGCTGCCCCTCTCCCGGCTCCTGGATCAGCCCCATCAGGCAGATGAGACGGCGGGGTCCGGGCGCGGCGCGAGCGCATCATGGGGACAGCCAAGCCCGGAGTGTGACTCTGGAAGGAGTGACAGAAACTTCAGTGCACGCACAGCAAAGCTTTATCATTTATTTAAACTCCATCTCTCAATAATTCATGCCAGCCTCTCGCGGTGGAGCGGGACAACAATGGCAGGAGCGCGGCAGCGCCGGCACTGAGCGCCCACATCTGGAACAGATGTTCAGTCCTAAATAAAAGCTGGCTTTGCAGGGAATGCAGAATGCCATGGGAATGGTGTGCTCTGGGACTCAGCCCTGCTCCTTCCAGGGGGCAACAGCGATTTGCTGGTGTGTTTTGCAATGCAGAGCTAGCACAGAGCAAATGGAACAGGCTGGGCTGGCTCCAGCTGCAGCCCCGGAGTCGGGAGGACTCAGACCTGCAGCATCCGCACGCTTCTCCTCGGAAGCGCCGGGCGGATGCTGGAATGGCTCCTCCAAATATCCACACAGGATTCCATGATTCCATGAGCCCCCCAGACAGGAGCCCACTCCCACAGCGCCAGCCTGGAGCACGTCAGCTCGGGGTCGCTGCCCAGTGTGGCCACTTCTCTGCCATGAGGTGCCACCAGGAGTGGGCTGGGGCCAGCCACTGCTCCCAGGTTGTGGGTGCCCAGCACAAGAGGAGGGGCCATGGCCACACGTGCCCTTTGTGCAGGGGTCTCTGCAGGGCATCCCCAGGCACCCCCAGCCCCACCCCCAGGCAGGGTGCCCCCCAGTGAGTGTCCCTTCCCCAGCTGTGACACACAAGGCCTGGCCAGCACCACCTGCGCTGTGGCACTGAGCTCCTGCCCCTCCCCACGAAGGCCTGCTCCCATTCCCCACCACCATGGACACAGCTCTCCTCCTTCTCTGCATCCAACACGAGCAGTGTGGCCACGCCAGGCCTTCGTGGCTGGGACCTGACTGCTCCATCATCCCCATTCCTTTTGGGACATCGTCCCATGAACCAAGGAGCTTTGAACGACGTTCACAGGCACATGGTGTGACTGAGGGGATGTCCTGTGCAGGGCCAAGAGCTGGACTCCAGTGATCCCTGTGGATCCTTGCAGCTCAGGATATTCCATGATTCTCTGACTCTTCAGCCACTCCTCAGTCAGGCTCTCACTGTGCCCTGCACAGGCCCTTTATTCCTTGCCCTCTGCGGGCCCTTGTGCCCGGGCAAGTGCCCCCAGGTGATCCACATATGCCCCTTGTTACCTTCCTGCAACCAGCCCGGTGCCAGCCGGGATCCTGCCGGGATCCTGCTGGGATCCAGCCCTGGCTGTCCCCTGTCCCTGTCCCCTGCCCATCTGTCACTCGCCGTCTGGCCTCGCTCTCCCTTTCTGTGGAGGAGGATTTGAAGAAACAATTTCTTTGTCATTTTGTCTGCAATTGCACAACACCTAAAGCACCTGGCCTCTGCCCCAGGCCCAGGCCCCGAGGGTGTATTATTTTTAATTATAATTAGTATTATTATTACTACCAGCACTGTTATCCCAACCCTCTGAGGGCACCTTCTTGATACAGTCCTTACTTTTTTGGGCTACCTTCCTTATCTCTGTGTTTTACAACGTGTCCTCTGACAGCTGAGCTCCACTTTGGGTAATGCAGAATTACAGATGACTTTCATTGTAAATTTTCTTCCTAAGAATGCCTTGCTCCTCTTTTCAAATGTGAACCTTGCACTTTACCCCGCCAGCCAACCACTTAATGCCAGTAAGAAACGGCCTTTTTTTTCCCTAGATAACAACTGATCTTCCAGACTGGATAATGAAATAAGTAATGACATTAGAAGCCCATTAATCAGTGCTGAGCAGTGAATAACACAGAGTACAAGACTGTCAACTGCTCCTGAAGGACGGGGGAAGGGGAACTGTGGAGAAATGGTGAAACCACTCCAAATCTGGTTCCCTGGTCTCCACGAGTTTCTTTTTTACTGCCAAGTGGCCAACAATCAATTCTTTGCTCGGGGGATCCAGACTTATCACAGTCTGCTGTCCAGATTAGATATCTGTGCTCAGGAGATTCCAAATCCTGCTGAATTTCACACTTCTCAGGAAGTCACTTCCTTCATCTCTGTCCCTCCCTGGCACAGGATGTGAAAAGAGGGAGGAATCCAGGAGGGCCCTTCCCTACAGCTTCATCAACGCTGCTGGTGGTGGAGCACAGCCCACAGCGCCAGCAGGACTGTCCGCATCAGCTTATTCTGCCTGGAGCCACGTTCCCCCAGCATTCCCAGGAGGAAAGGGTGCACTGTGCTGGAACAAGCACTCCAGTTGTCGTGCCAGGGGGTGTGAAAGAAGAGATGCTAAAGCAGATCAGAAATAGATGTCTGAGCAAAGTCACCCTGGGAGGGAGCAGCCAGGGGGCTCACATCGAGCGATTTCGTCCCTCCACCCCCAGGGAATGTGGCACCCCTGGCCCTGTCTGCAATCCACAGTTACAAACGTCCCTCCCAAGGGACTGCTCAGCTTTGTACAGCTGGTGACAGCTTCCCTCCCTCTTCCAATCCCAGAAAAATTGAGGTTGGA
>WBMZ01011156.1:0-43861 GCA_013400975.1 Atrichornis clamosus
AGAGATTGGCTCTGCCGGACATGTTGATGGGAGCTTCTGGCAGCTTCTCACAGAAGCCACTCCTGTAGCCCCCCTTCTACCAAAAACCAGGCCTTGCAAACCCAGCACAGTGCCCATATTCTGTCTTGGCCNTGCCCATATTCTGTCTTGGCCTGGGGGGGATTTCAGACCCTCCTCTCTCAAACTCTAGTTCTTTATCTAAACTCTCAGTTCAGAGCATCTGGAAATAATGACTTTGACAGAACAATTCTTTTATGGATCAGGTGAAGAGCTTAATTTCTGAAAAAAAAATCTTAGATGGTTTAAAAATTAAATGTTGCCTTTTGGCTTAAAATATTTTTTGCCTCTTCAATTTGGCATCCAAACTGATGAACTGATGGTTTCCTCAGATCCCTGTTTCCAGGCTTTCCTCTCATATTGCAGTTTCTGGATGTAATTGTGAAAATACTCTCGGTACTCTGAAGTCCTGAGCTCAGGGAGCACAAGACTGGAATAAAATCTTAAGACTGTTTGTGATCTTTCAGGTCCTAAGCTGTGCTGTGTGCTCGTGGTCCAAGAACAAGGATGCTGATTATAAAACTGCCAGTGCAGTCTGTCTGTGAAACTGCTGCAGCATGCAACTGTGATGTTCACTGACTACATTAAACCTGGATTCTGTACGGAAATGGCATTTGCACATGGAAGTGGAACAAAACATTTTCCATTTCTTTTTAACTTTATCAGCTGCAGCTAGCAAGGGTGGATTGGTAAAGTGTGTGCCTAAGAGAGAATTATTGGACAAAGGAGTCAATGCATTCTCACCTTGCAGCAGTAAAACTTTTATAGAAAACCAGAGGAGTGGGAAAAGCCATGATTGAAAACAAGAATGGTTTTTGCTAGTAAAACTCCAAACGTAGCAAACAAGGCAGAGCATGTATATATACTATATGATACCACCTCAGAAAAGGCAAGCAAATTTTCAGTTCAATTGAATTTTAAGCCTGAAAATTATGGGTCTCAATACAGTAAGACTACAAGCATACAAATAAATAAACATCTAGGTGACTGTTGAACAAAAATGACATTCTACTATTTCTGAGCTATTTCTGCAAAAGAAACTTGAGTATGGTTCTCTGACTTTAAAAGTATTTGCAGGAGTTGGAAAATATTGCTGCAATTCTGATTTGGGCATCTAACTTTTCTTCTCCTGAAGGGTTTAATCCCCTGAAATGTCAAAACTATGTGTTCAAAAGTATACATGCATTACAAGTATCAGGTTGTGAGAAATAAAGCTAGGAGTTGGCAGGATATGTGTTTCCTTGCCTTTACCTGCATTGTGTGATTTTATGTGACCTCAGCCTTCTTACATCCCTAAAAAGGCAGTAACAAAATGTGCAGGTCTAGTGATACCTCTCTTTAAGGATTCTAATTTCACTAGAGCTTAGAAAAAGGGAGGGTGCCCCAAAGTTCTCCAAATATGACAAATTCAGAAGTAATTAGACATGAGATGGTCTGTAACATTAATTAAGCTGCATGTATCTGCTGCTATTACTTCTGGTTTTGTGGTTTGGACTTTAGCAGATGTCTCTGCAGAATAGAAACAGGCACATAAAGTGTCTGTCTTTTCACTTCCAATACTGTTTATCAAAAGGAAAGAGACTATTTTTGCTCATAGGATATTTGTACCTTTAAGAGTAGCAAAAGGTGGTGATTTTTAAGCTCTTTATATTAAAAAAACCAACCAGATCTGTGTTTGGGCCAGTGACATAGTGCATAACTATGATAGTGCATGAATTGAGTGTACCACCATATGGACATTATGCATAATTTTAGACTATTTTGTGCTTTTTATATTCTACTTGATGTCAGGGAGGTGGATTTTTAATAAGATTTTTTTTTTTAAGAAAAATATGACGACAGAACTCAATCTTTAAACTCATATTTGTGCATTTTGTTGTTTTAAAAGTCATCATACCTCTGTGCAGTGGCTGCTTATCAGGGACTTCCAAACATCACGCTGTTTACTCAGAAGTTGATAAATGTGGCACTGCAGCTCTCTCTTCTGCAGGTGTTCACCTTCTTCTCATCTTCACTGCTTGATAGATCTGCATTCAACTAGAAGATAAAATTCCTGCAGACTTGATCCCAAAATGAGCCATTCTGAGTTAATTCCCATTATTTAAATGCACTTCCTGAACTCTTTGGTATTAAGAGTGAATGCCATGATGGAAGATTTTGTTCAATAATTACAGCCTGTTGAAGTCAGTGGGATTTCTGATAGAGCAAAGAGTTACTGAGCATTTATGCAAATGAGCCCAAATCATATACAGTTATTAAATGACTGTGCACCAGGAAGGAAGAAAGCTGTTGGCTATAAATGCTTATAATTAACATGGAGGGAAAGAAATGGAGCAAAGAGCAATCTAGACTGAATGCTAGAAAAAATGCTTAATGGTAAGATCTATCAGACTGTATAAAAGTTCACTGACTAATGGAAGCAGTTTTCAGTTATTACACTGAAATGGACAAAGAACTGTGATATGTTTTAGGAAATTTTTCTGAAATATTGAGCTGAATAGTGACTTTCCAAAGTATGTGAATTTTTTTTTTTTCTTCTAAAGTCTTGTTAACCAGGCTACAGGTTTGGGCAGTAGCTTCCTTTCTGCCTGAAGATTTTGAATTCTGAGTTGCAGGTTTAGGGAAATATATGTATCTTGGAAAATATAATTCTGGTTGTGTGACAGGTACAAATTTTCAGAAAGCAACGGGAGTTCAGAACTTTCAGGGGAAATCTAAACTAAAATCTTTCATGCAGAATTTAGAAAGATGCAGGCTCATATACAGCAAGGAAAATGTTCAAGTGAGAAGTGGGAGAGTGGGCACAAGATAAACAAAATTGTATTTATTTCTCTAATGGTCCCAGAATCACAGAATGACTGAGGTTGGAAGGGATGTATGGAGAGAATCTGATCCAATGTCTAACACAAGCAGGGTCACCCTGAACCAGTTGTCCAGGACTGTGTCCAGTCAGCTTTTCATTCTCTTCAGAGAGGGAATCTTCAAAACCTCCCCAGTCAACCTGTGCCTGTGCTTGGGCATCCTCACAGTCAAAAAGTATTTCCTTCCAGTAGTTCAGAAGGAATCTCCTGAGTTTCAGTTTGTGTCCATTGCCTCTAGTCCCATTCCCAGGAAAACAAGTTACCTGGTTACTAGCCAATTTAAGTTTTTGGCTTTTGGATTCTCTTTACTTAAATGGCCAAAACCTGCCCAGATTGGTTTTTTTCCTTTTTTTTCCCTTTATTTAATCCCAATTCCAGTTACCAGGAGAGAATTCCTTAGAAAGAGAAAATTAACTCTGTAGCTGTGTTTACAAACTCTAATCATCTGATTTTTGAGAAGGTGAGAAAATGTAGATGGTGCATGGATTTCATATCTCACCTCTGTGAGGTGATGGAGTGAAGCTTGAGAAGAAAGTCAGATAAAACTGAACTTGTAGGCCTGAAGTCTTAGTTGTTCAATCATGTGTAACTCAGTCCCTTAAGAAGCTGGAAAATACAGTTTATTCCATCTTAAAAAATAGATTGGTAATACCTGTATCTTCTGCTTTTATGATTAATGCTTAAATTGGAAGCATCCAACATTCCTTGCTTAAATGGTGATAAAAAGAACAAGAGGCTGTCATTAGGAATCTGCTACTATCCTAAGCAAAAGTATCTTAGAAGAAAGTTTCACATGACACTATTATTCCTATAGACTTGACAACAGTTTGTCTTAGATTTTTATGAGTGCTTCCGCAGAAGTTTCAGAAGAACCAGTTCAGTCCAGTATCTACATAGACATGTTTGTGTTCATATACAGTGGGAGAGGCCTTACATACATACTTTGTCTTTTCCATAATTATCAAGAGAAAAATTAACCATCAGAGAAATACCTTGAGAAATTCAGTGAGCAATAATTTCATAGCAAGCCATTAAATATAAAGCTAAATACTTATTTGTGAATAAATATGCAGAAAGAGTTCCACATATAAGCTCTGATTTATCATTCATAAGGAATAAAAGAACTTGACAGTAATTAAAATACAGAATAATTTTCAATATCAGTGACAGATTATTTTTAGCTTAAGGTGATATAAAATATTAGAACATGACTTTGATCTCTGGTACCTATCATATAGCTGCAAAGACTTAATGTTGCTGAACAGCTTGCTTGGATGCCTTTCCAGTGATTTGCAAAGCCTTGAGGATTTCACAGTGATTAACTCTACCATATGTTCTTTTTCAAAGGCCAATTTTGCCAGGCCATCAGTTTAAAGGCAAATTAAACTGGCAAGTGTGACCAAACTTTCAGAACCAAGTAAAGTAAATGTTAATTGCTTGTTACTACTTTTGGTTTTCTTATTGCAATTGGAAAATTACAAAATCAAGAGGATAGATGTGTAATAACTCAAATTCCCATTTGGGATGACAGCAGGAGTAGCAGAAAGTTCTCCTGTTGTCATGGGTTATTGCTACCAATTATTTTACATATAAACAAATTTCACTCATCTCTGATTGGCAAGTTTTCTTGGCACTACCAATATTTACAGTGGCTGATTCTCTAAGAGAAGGTTGAAAAATATTTTTCTCTCTAACCGCTTATGAATGACTTGTGTCTGGTGCCAGAAAGAAGGTAGATTTCTAAGTACACATTAGAGGTTTTGGGCCCTGGAAATGGACAGGAACAGGTAGGTATCAATAAATACACCATGAGATTAGCTCAGTTGGTTAGGGCACAGAAATAACACCAAGGTCATGGGTTTGATCCCCATATGGGCTGTTCACTTAAGAGTTGGACTCCATGATTTTTGTGGGTCCCTTCCATCTCAAATATTCTATGATTTAACTAGTAAAGAAGGTGGTTAGAGAAACCCTCCTTCTGCAGCAACTGACTGTCCTACGAAAGATTAATAGAAGTGTTGCTGCTCTGACCACAGACAATTAAGTGAAGCAGAATAGATACTGGTTTGTAGGAAAATGTGAGGTGTCTGCCACAGTAGGCTTCAAAACAGGGTCAGGAAGTTATTAATAAAAAAATGCACTTTATTACAATTGTGCATGACTCAATTAAAAACCACAGACATAATCTCATAAACATATATATATGTATATATATACATGTGACATAGACTTACAATTTATAAATAGGTTGGTGGATTATCTCCTGCTTTTGTCCTGAGACCTCAATCTCTCTCTGCCAGGAGGAAAAGAACATTTTGCTCTCAGAAGGTTGATGAACTGCTTATATCTGGCTGTAGATGGCTTCACTTAACAATATTTTCTAAATATATGTGTATGTGAGGAAGTTTCCCTGAGGGAAAAGCTAAATTCAAAGTCCTGACACTGATTTCTGTGCTCAGATATCTTGATGCTCAGAAAAGGGACAAATCTGAAAAATAATGCAGGGAGAGTTTTAGGTTTAGAATTTACCTCAGATTGCAGTACCTTTCTAGTGTATCAGACCTAAGGTTTATGTAAGAGTAGACACATAGCTGAGCTTGCAGTTAGATGACAAGAAGGGAGAGATCTCACACTGATACTAATGAAAACTTACAGCTTTTTTAATTTCTGGGAACCTATATATTAAAGCTTTCTAAATATACTGTCTAATTCTGAACAGTGAAAAGGAATTACTAGTATTTTCTTATCCTGTGTTATTTGCAAACACTAAAGCATGTGGATAACTACTCAATACAACTCCTAAGCTTCTTATGGAGAAAAGGGACATACTCTTGTTTAGAGGAACTAAAATATTTTGTATTTGTAATACAGCTTCCCTGTGGTGGAAGTATCTTCATGTGATGATACTCAACAGCGACTCCATGATGATGGGAGAAGCCACCAGAAATTCACGGGTTTAACAGCATGTTTGTAGTAAGCTTTCTGCACTTTTAGACTGGAGAGACATAGGAGAAACCTAGAAGAGGTACTGAAAGCTAAAATCAGCCCTGGTTTCCATTAGTAAATCCTGGCACTAATTGTTACATTCCAGGAAAATATTTGCATGATGAACCAGTAATTCATGCTCAGAACTGGGGAAATCAGTATTTTTTTCCCCTTAAGTGAAGCTTGCTTAACTACATTAGGAGCTACCATGGGGAAAAAAGTTAGCAGGTTCCTAAAAAGCACAACAGGTATTCAGTAGGATGAAGTTTTGTCTGGAGGGGAGAGGTGGGAAGTTGAAGACTAAAATAGATATCATAGCTTAGAGGTGGTCAAAAATTTAAATTAGGGGAGCAAATGTGCACAAAACAAGAAAGGAAATTAAGACAACAATTTAATGGATAGCAAGGAAATGGAAGTACTAGCTATAATTAAACACTTACCTAGGGGAGACAGGAAATTAAGAAAGGCTGAAGTGAGGAAATAAGTGATTTGATAATCAAAGCATCTAGGGGAATCAATGAATGAATGAGGGTGGTACATCCTAGAAAGAAGAAACTGCATCACTGTGAATATAAATGACTTAATAAGAAAGAAGACTATGAATAAATATTGAGAGACTACATAAACAGGAGGTGAGTTATGTCTCATTAAAGGGCAAGTGTAGGAGTACTCGGAATCATTGCCCATATTGACATTTGAGACAACATACACTTCCCATGGCACGGATAAACAAAATACATTAGGACTGAAATTGGGCATAGGGCATAGCATATGACCATAGCAGATGACCAAGACATTTTTGACTATGAAAAGATACTCACAGCATTTCTTTCACGTGTATTTTCTCATCAAAAGGATGACGTGTGGCTGTGGCAGCTTTTTATTCTTTTGCACTTCTGTCACTTTTACTTCATCATGACACGGGTGAGAGAAGGTTCTGTATGCAAAGCAAGTAAAGACCGTCAAAAAAACATTTTACTCTGCATCACTGCTCTTTACCCTGTACGATGAAAAAAAAGTTTTCCCATTTTATAAATATTGTAGGTATTTCTTATAGATCTTTATTAATATAACTTAGCTATTACAGGGAATAAATAGCCCCTACTGGTAAAGTTTCTTTACATATTTAATGCTTATGGATGTTGAAAGAACAAATAAAATGAACTATAAAGATTTCCCATATTTAAAATCCAGGGTGAATAATAAAATTAGAAAAAAATAGATGTCAGGTCATGTTTAGAGCTACATATCTTAAGGATATAATTAACTTAGTTAAAAGTTTTAACTTTTGTGTTTTCTTAACATAATATGCTCTTAAGTATAAGAATTTGCCACACCTCAAGAACCTTTATAGGACTACCTTTTTGATTTTTATAGGTATTTTTTTCTGTGAATATAAAATTGGAGAATTTTATGATACCAGTTTGAGATTAAAAATATAGGTTTAGCAGATTAAAATAGAGTCCTTTCTTAGAAGATGTTAATAAAAAAAACATGTCAGTACTTCTTTCTTTTCAGACCACAGGATCTTTCTTGGGGAGACTAGAAGGTGGAGAACAAAGATCACTAATGCTCAAGAAACCTTTATTGTATGAAGGCATTGACCAACAGAGAAGGAAGATTTCCCCAAGTTCTTTCTTGGAGATAATATGGAAGAAAACGTGAGGAATGTGGGAAATTGAGTTGCTGACCTTCAAGATTTCCATGTTACTTATGGTATATATCAAGGAAAATAGAAGAGTTCTAAATCCTCTGGAAAGTTTTTTCCTTCCTGCTATGTGTACTCATGTACACAGAGAGAAAATGTGACCCTTAGAAATAAAGTAACAAGGAGTAAAGGAGGAAATAGAAAGAAAATGGCAATAAAGAAGATAAATATATGAAACAGAACGCCAAGACTAGTGGACGTAGTAAAGAAATTGCTGACTGTCATATTTTATTAGTTTCATAATATTAGCCCCTGTGTTAGAAGAGTAGCTTTTAAGGGTATAACAGACTGAACCACTGCTTTCATTTTCTGTTGTCATCTTCAGAATAATTCTCTTTGTTCCCTCTCTCTCTCCCCTCAGGAGAGGTAACACAAGAGCACAAGCTAATGCTTACTGTGTTCTGTTAGAGGGATACACAGGACAAAATCTTCCATTCACACTGGAACCCAGCCTGGTGGAAAGTGAGTGATGCATATAGAGCCAGTGTAGCCCCCATTAAATTTATCATCTGCTTGATGTTGCAAATTAACCTTAAATTAATCAGTCTGCATCTTGAAAAAGCAGATGTGTTTGAAATAAAATTCATATATTGATTGCAGTCTAAAAAACATGAAAACATTTAGACAGCCAAACAAAAATGGTTAGATGAAAGGTACCATATTCCATGCAACCACTATGAAGACTCATAGGTGTAACTACTACAAAACAGAAGAGAAGTTTGATTCACCTTAATGTTGACCCTAAAAGCTGTTTGGTGATACAGAGGTTTATTTATGAACAAGCCTGCTTATGATTTCTGATGATCATGGCATGGCAGGTGGGTTTTGATGTAGAAATTAAAAACACATCTTCCTATGTGTTTTTAACATGGAGATTATCTTCAAACCAGAGGCCTGAATCTAGGTGCTCTCTATTTGGCAAGGCCCAAATGTCTGATGTTGGAGGCACCTCTGGAGACAAGAATCCAGCCCCCAGCTCAAAGCCAGGTCAGCGAGGGAAGGATGCTCAGTGCTATGGGCCTAAACCCAGAGGTCACAAAGAATGTTGAATTTCTTTCTCCAAAGTCTCACAGCTGGAGAAAGAGTAGCGATGTGTTGTTAGAGAAACAACGTATCTTATAACCACCTTATTTAGGTGCGTGCTGGGAATCCGGGAGCTGTAACAATAAATCAGGCAGAGGAGGTAAATAGACATTTTTTTGGATTAGTGCTCCAACAAACATGTTACAGCTTGAGGCAGGCTATTCTAGACAGATCCTTCTGGGAGAGAAAAGCTCCTTTTGCGGCTCTTCAACTTGTTTAAATATGCTAGTTACTTGTTCAGCAGTGTTACTGCTGGCTAATTCTGCACATATAACAGAGAAGTATCTGGTGAACTTTAGAGCCAGAAACACTAATTTTTATGGAATCAACGAATCACCAGGGCGAGATAGCACCTGGCTGGAGGTTTCTGAGATTATTTTGGATTTAGGGAGAAAGTTAAGTCACTCTCTCTCACTTTCACTGCATTTTTAATTTGAGCTGGCTGCTGGACTAAAGTTAGGTAGATGGCAACATAATCAGCTGCTAGGTTGTTCTTTTCTGCTATTTGAAAGGAAATTGAAAACAGCAGATAAACTAAATTCATAAGTCCTTACAATGACTTCTGAATTGCCACAGTGCAGGTTGCCACTCCAGCTGATTTGCTGATGGGGTGATCAGAGACAATCTTCTGACATTTTCTAAGGGCCCTGAGAGTCGTGTGGTTGAGCACTCAGCTGACCTCCCTGCTGCATTGTGTAAACTGCAGGTTGCCTGAGTGGCCTGTGATCCCATATCTCACCACACCATTTCAATGCCTCCTCAATTAGGTTTGCTGCTGGCAAAGGTGGGTGAAATGAAGCTGCTGTGCCATCAGCTAGGAAAGCAAGGTAGAAGCATATGTTCCCATTTCTGGTCTCACTACAAGGATACTTCCTTCATGGTGGGACAGAGAAGACCATCATCATTTGTGAGTTGCTGAGGCATATCTTGAATCACATATATATGTGCAGAATTAGAACAAGAATGAACTGGCAAAAATTTTACCTGTCTCTCTTAAAGGTAAAGGGATATTAGTGCTGAAGGAAGGAACGGAGTATTCCTGTTAGTGAATGAATCCTGTTAGGGTCTGAAACCAAGACATTCAGAAGTGTGAGTCTTTTTTCCTACTGTTTTCTAGACAGGCCTGTCAGAAGAAAGAGACTTATTTAGGGAAGAGGATCTGATGACTTGCAGACTCCTGCAGACAAAAGTGAAAGGTGATGATCACACTGAGGTCAAAAGAAGTGAAGTATCAGGATGAGATTTGTTCAAACCCCTGGGTGCAGACTGTGGTAGCTCAGTAACAATGACTGGTGCCTTGTGTTATGCACTAGTCTATTAGAGAGTGGGCTGGAGGTGAGGTAAGATAAAGAGCTGACTGATGTGGTTGTTCAGAAATCTCAATGTGTGTGGAAGGGAATACATAAAATATTAATCTTATCAAGTATTTATCTTTAGTCAAACTAGGAGAGTATGTAATTTAAATTGAATATATATTTTTCCAACTTTGCCACAGTTCTAGGCTAAAAAGAATGAAAACTATAGAGCAGCAGTGAGAAAGTGTAGAAATAGGACAAGGAGGGAAGGATTTAAACTGAAAAGGGGAGATATTTAGATTAGATATTAGGAGGAAATCCTTTATTGTGAGGGTGGTGAAACACTGGCACAGGTTACCCAGAGAAGTTATGGATGCCCCAGCCCTGGAAGTGTTCTAGGCCAGGTTGGATGGGGCTTTGAGCAACCTGGTCTGGTGGCATCACTGCCCAATACAGGGGAGTTGGAACTGGGTGATCTTTAAGGTCCCTTCCAAGACAGGCCATTCATTACCATGATTTTAAGAAATATTTCGGTTCTGGCTGAAAAGAAGTTTAAACAAAATCAAATGAGATGGGAGGAGGAAGGAAGGAAATGAAAACCACTGATTTTGGATAAATGTTGCCTTGGTTCAGTTTAGGTATATTTGATAGAATCTACTATCTTTTTAACTTGATAATTTGAAATTAAATTTTGAAAAGATTTTTCAATTTGGAAAGCAATTTCCAAACCCACTTTCAAATAGCCTTTTCAGAAAAGCAGGATTCTGGTTTAATGAAAAAAAGTGATATTCCAACTCTTGGTTTTCTTCCACAGGAAAAAAGGTAAAATCAAGAATAAACTTTATTCAAAAGCAGCATAAAGCCTGTTATTTAGACACAGGTTCACATCCCAAGCCTCTCTTGCTCTCAAAGAGCTCTTGCTCTCTGAACCAGAGAAAACACTTGTTTTCACTGCTGTTATTATTTCAATGGTAGTTAATTACTCATATATCCATTTATCAAATAAGTGCCATTGTAATATAGCATATGTTTTATTTGAAATCCTAATTATGCCAGACATTTATGGAAATTCAATTCTCTGTTTTATTAGTCTTTTTCTTCCACATGTACATAACATATTTCAGAACACAGCAGGACTGCATAAAATAGAAGGGCTGGGTACTGGTTAATATGGAAGGCTATCATTAGTGAAAATGAAATTAATTGCATTATGCATTATGTGCTGCTGGTTTTTATGAAAATACTAGAACAAAACAGCAGGATTTCTTGAGAAGGGAAAAATCATGTAAACAAAGCATCAAAAACCTCACCAGGAAGCATTAAACTTCTGAAAACTAGAAAGAAATTAACCATAATTTCTGGTGTACTAGGGAAGTTACAACCACAGCCTCTAGAATACTGTCTGCACTTTCAGTTCACATCAATGGCTTTGCTTAGTCTTTTCAGCCTATTGCTGGCAAATTCAAGTAGTCTTCACAGTAACATTTTTGACACCACAGAAAGTTCTTCAAATCGTGGTCAACTGGATAGGACTACAGATCTTATTTAAACACAATGTCCATATGTATCATGTACTTCATTCTTCTTGAGAAATTTTTCGGAATTTAAAAAATCAGCTTTAGTTTTCAAATGATGGAGAAAAAAATCTACCAAGACTAGATTGCAAAAATCTAGCAGAAGGAGTTGTTCTCCTCCATCCAAATGAATTTTTAAATTTTTCCCCTTTGTGTGTGTGTATGTGTAATTTTGTAATGATTATGCATATATTGAATTGATCCATGAGCTTTTAGTAAGGTAATTGCTGTGGTATCCAGAATGTCCATCAAATAAACAGAGGTTAACAAGCTTGCTGTTATCCACCAAAACATCCACAGACTTTGAAACATATCCCAGTTGAGTTTTTCAGCGTAAAGGCATAGATTTAGTGGATTACATTTGTGCAGTGCCACAGTGGAGCTACTAAAAGTCTTTTTAATGCATCACAAGGTCTTGTACCCTGTTCTAATCTGGAGCCTAAAAGCTGCATAGGCCATAAATATCATCTGAGTATTTACAAATTCACTTTATTTAGAAAAGTCACCAGAACGAAAATTACACCAAGGACTTTTCCAAATAGAAGTGATCCTGAAGCATCTGTTAAAATGTCTCAATTTTTCTTGTGAAACATTTAATACAATATTGATACATAATATTCACTAAAATGTGAAAGTTTCAATACCTAGGCTAGGTATACGATGAGGTATTTAATTCAAATGGATATTAAGAAAATTAGATTACTGAGTCACTGTAGGAAGCTGTAAGTGTTGTTTTCTTGCTTAGCTATTTTTCTCTTTCTTTACAGATGAGAATTTATGTAATGTTTTTAAAAATAATTTTTTCCTCAGTTATTTAATTTGGTGATTCACTTTATTAGTGCTTCAGCTGCAAATTGCACTGCAGACCAGTATGAAAATGCATATTAATTTGCTTTGTCTTGTCTGTTTAAACCTTGTGAGTTCTGCTGAAGCCTGTCTAAATGGGGAGATTTCCCTCTGGAGATCTGGAAGATAAGGATCCAGGCTGGTTCCTTCTAGCCTGGCTGACTTTTCTCTGGAAAGACAGACTCTTTCCAGCCAGGACACAATCAGCAGTTCTGCTGCATGTTTGTACTAATACACACTTATTTTGTGTGTAGCATAGATATCAATGCAAACTGACACACTTCCGTGTAACTGCAAAGTATGACCCTGGGATATACATAATGGATTTGATGTACTCACCCTTCTAATATCCAAATTCTTTCCCCTCTACCACGAGGCCACATATAAAATATTTTTTAACAGTGTATAACTGGAAATGAAGTTTAATTATATTCATGGATGATTTGTTCCAAACCCTTTGATTTTATGCAGCATTAGATGTGCTGCAGTCAGTAAATAATATTGCAGGCTTAACCCCACTGGTTAAGTCTGTGTCATTATGTGTAGGAAGTCTAAGTGAAATGTTGATTTCAGCTTACAGCTGATTTGAATAGATAAAAGAGAAACTTATGATAGCACAGAAAAAGTTATAAAGGTGATAATATATATGGTGGAAACTGAGCTATGAAGAGAAATTGAAACCCAATTAGATAACTGAGAAAAGGTAAAATTTTGTATGACCGTGAAGCAGTAGTTTGGACCAGCTTGGAAAGCAAGGACCTTGCTGAAACATAGAGATACAAAAGATACATTTTAATGGAATATGAAGATGACTAAGAATTGTTCAGGTGGAACACAAGAAATGAGTTGGAGCAGAAAGAGAGGACTCTGAAGAGTGTTAGTGATGCAGATGGAAAACAAGAATCTGTAAAACAAACCTTTTGACTTGCAGCTGTGGGTAAGTTTGGAGTAAGAGTGGTACCCAGGGTGCACTGCCTAACTTGATGAAAGGTAGGACTGCTTAATATATACCTGGCACAAGGGCTTAGTCTTCATGTGTGGACTGATATTTCAAAAAAATTTTAAAAAAGAAACAATTAAAAAAAGAGCCTTTATAGAAACAGTCAATTCACTGACCAAATGTTGTTAGAAAGCTTTAAATTCTAGCTGGTTCAGCAGAATTGTTTGATTTCTTTTCTTTTTTTCTCTAGTGACTAAACTGGCATGAGCAAAACAAAACTTCCAAAAGCAAAATGAAAAATACTTCTATTCTGGAATTCATGTTCACCAAAAGAGGTGTAATATAAAATACTTTTTAAAGTGTTTGAAGATCATTAGGTCTCTGGTGTTTGTGGGAGTGCTTTTTAAACTGTTTTGAGGCTGATCTATCAGTGACTAACAGAGAAAAGTGGAGGTGGGATGCTGTGTCACATGGTTTTCAGTGATACCACAGCTAAAAAATGGAAAAAACCCCACGAAACCTAACAAATTTTATATCAGTTTTGTGTGGGCCTTCTTTAGGAAAAAAAATTATTCAAACTAAATAATTCAATTCCTGCAATATATATTTTCACAAAATGTTTTCATTACATTTTGTTGCTTAGAGTCAAGAGGCTTTTTTTTGTGTTCAGGTCACTGTTAATAGAAAATTTAGAGGTGATTTGAAATATGCAGGTTTAAATCAGGCTTAAAAAGATGCAGATATGCATTTGCTGTTATTTTCAATAACGTGCATCATACGGTAACAAACCTTTAAAGACGTGTTAGGCAGTGCTATGCACAGATTAACAGGATTGGCTTAAACAATATCCAAAGCATCAGACACACCCGAAGATGTCAGAATTTCTGCCTTTTCTTTGGCTTTAGTAGGTGCTAAAGAAAGGTTAGTTAAGAGACACTTATTACATCCTGATGTAATGCCCCTTATTTTTAAATTAAAAGGAATACTGTAACATCTCAGGTCTAAAAACGTGTATTTAAGTGGTGGCTTTGACTTTCTCATTGGCACACAAATAGAGTTGTGTCTAAACACTTTCTGCAAATTACCAGCCAACTGGTCTAAAGTTGGCATCTGTGTAAAGCAGAGGACTAATAAATATACCTTGTAGGTTTTATAAGGTTCAGAATTAAAACTGTGGTCTGTGAGAAGGGGACTGTTGGGGCATTTTCAACATTTTCATAGGAACAGTAGGATAGTGTACCACTACGTCAGTAATATTCAGACCCAGTAAGACCATTCTTTGTTGCAGACAGTGAGACACTGACTGTTGTGCACACACTCCTCGGATATCTTAGGTATTTTTCTCTCAATTTCTTACTATTATAACTCCAATATTTTTTCAGTATCTCTTATCCTATTTTGAATTTTGTTAAGCTTTCTGCTTCACTATTATTTGTTACAGTGAATGACAGCACACAGGATATTTGCTTACTCCGTGAATATTACTATTTCTGCTGTGAAATGTAGATTTGGTTCTTTTGGTTTCAAGTACTGGCTAGGGACTCTCACCTTCGTTTTTCAGGCTCATCTAGTTTTCTTTGGGTGTGTTCAAAAACTCAATGTATATGGCATTATATTCAGACACAGTTTTCATTGTTTCAGTTGTGTATATATACTGCCTTTGACAACGAACGATGTGCATCCCTAATTTACTTCCTCTAGAGGGGTTTAGTTTGCAAAGTCTTTGCAAGGAAGAGGCAAGATTCAGTCCTGAAACACTGCATGTGCTTAGGGGCATTGGATCTATGCCTAACTCAAATAAAAAGCTCGCATAAAAGCCTGTGACATTGGCTTGGAAAATGTTCATAGACAAGGATCATTAAACAAGGCAATAATCACACAAAGGTAATTGTCACAGTGCTCTTCTATTGCATTTCCATGGCTACATAAAGGTAATTTTATAAAAAATTCAGTTACATTGAAACATAATTGCATCTTCATTTGCTTTTAATACATGAAAATTCAAATATGTTTCCATTCAGTTTCCTTTTCTCTCTCTTGTGTAGATCTGCCTTACCATTCCTTGTTTTTTGGTGCTGACTCTCTCCTCATGCTCATGGTGATGGCACTACACTTATTCACAGATAAAATAGTACTTTACCAGATGGATAAAAGCAGATGGGCTGGTTTAATTTCTTGGTTTTTTTCCTCCCTCTTAGTCTCTAAATAAGGCTAAATTTCTTGTACCTAGTAAATTGTCCCTAATTTGTATAGGAAAAAAATAATTAAAATCTTTCAGAAAGTAATTCTTTAGCCATAATTAGCAATTCATGCCTGAAAAGTTAAAAATATTCAGAAGAATGTTCATAAAAAATAATGCAAAATCCATAAGTCAATACAATTCCTCCACTGAACCATAAGAAACAATTCAAATGCAAATTCTTTTATTATTAACCTTTTATTTAAACTTCTAGCTTACAGTATCACCAACACATTTCAGAAATTCAAATGAGTACTTCATTTTACTAATTGCTCTTAACAATACTGTTAAAAAGGTTGGTTGTACAAAACTGTGAAACCTAACACTTTTGCTGCCTTTAAATTCAGGTTTGTACCTATGAAAATCTTCCTTGGTCCTCATTTTATTCTTCAGAAATAAAACAAAATCAAATCAGTAACTTCTTCATCAAAGACATTTAATGCACTAATGAAAAGCTAATCATGTAGATACAGTTTCAGACATTTTAGCTCTCTGTTTCATAGGAAACACCATCTTCTAAAGAAAAATTTGACTGACTGTCTGCTCCAGCCAGCCCAGCCAACAGATGTGTTTGGTACAGGGAAGATGTGGGCAGAGTTGCAGGGAGAGCACTCACTGACACAGGCTGCCTCTGCCATGGTTCCTCTGTGTGAAAATACAGTTCAGCTCCTTGTGGAACAAGATAGATGAGCCTGAAAGAGCTGTGATCTCAGGTAAGATCTGCCTAAGAAAACAACTACGCAAGCAAAAAGAAGATTTTAGTAAGGAGACTGAAGGTAAACACAAATTGGGGTTTTGGTTTCGGTTTGGGGGCTCTTTCAGCAGCAGCATATTTGAAACAACCAGCAAAGTCTTGCAAAAGAAAACATAGAAAGGGTTTGTAACTAGAGAAAAATTCCAACCCCCACCCCATAGAAGGTAATAGACAAAGCTTTTGGGAAGAGTTATAGAATCATAGAACCATAAAATGGTTTGAGTTGAAAAAGACCTTTAAAGGTAATCTAGTCCAACCCCTCTGCAAGGAGTGGGGACATCTTCAGCTAGATCAGGTTGCTCAAAGCCCATCTAACCTGACCTTGAAGTTTACATGTGTTACCTCCAACATGCTATCTTTGGTAGAAGCACAGTGAAGAAGACAGATCTGGCAGGCATGTCAGAGCCCTTCACTGAGGCAGCAGGACACATCTGGACAGTCAACACCTGTAGACCGAGGATCACGCCCCTTTCTGGGTGTCAGAAGGTACTGAGAGGAATCAAAAAGTGCACATTTGCTGTGGTATGTACTGTTGCTCTCCAGGGAGGTTTCAGATCATCTGAAGCTATGACTGGAAAGTCAGTTCTGCTGAGGAGCTTTCTAGAAAGTCTTGAAAGGAAACTGAGCTTACTCAGTCCTCACTGAACAAAGTTTTTACTTTTTAATAATTAAAAACAACCCTACAACAAATCTTTTGTTAATATTTTATGCTCTTTTTCATTTTGGAGAAACTCACATGGCTTCAAATCTGTTTTAATTATGGGACTTGGGAGGATGACACTAAGAATGAGACTAAGTTATAAATGAACACTCTTATGCAATGTGTGCCTACCCATCAAAAATGGAATCATGGCTTTTGCTAATACTTGCCCCAATGGCACATTTAGATCTCACTTTAAAAGTGTAGTTTTTTGGCACAGGCAACTGACATGGTCTGTGACTGTTCTTTGAGCTTTCCGAGTGTGGGATGGTGCATCAACATCATGAATTCAACTTTCACTGAGCCCTGTAAAACATGCTCATTTGAAACGTGTCCAAATTTCATAGCAGATCTCTTATAAAGATGTGGTACCACCAACATGTATATAGTAATAAGATTTTATAAGTAAGGGTAATTAAGAGTGAAAAAAAATTATGTTTTTCCAATTTTAGATGGAAACTAGCATGAACAGCAGGAAGGATTCTCTCTTAAAGCACATGCGATGACCTAAAATTGTGCATAGGCATAAAGAAAGAGAGAGTAAATACAGGAATTTTATTTTAAGGCCCTCAAAAAATTGAAACCTCATAGCCGTTTCATGAAAGAACAGCACCTTGTTAAGCTGCAGAAGATGATGAGTCTAATTCAGAAATGAATTGGATGAAAGAATTTCTGGTAAAGTGGAATTCCAATAGTACTGGGAATTTTTATTGTAATTCCATTGCACTATTGCAACCCCGTGTTTCCAAAAATGCTCAGTTTTATCTTTCAAAAAGATCTCTAGGGATAAAATTGATCCTGTTTCTATTCCTACCAATACTAAAATCCCTAAAATGCTACGGGGAAAGCTCTTGTAGTCAGAAGCATTGCAAGAAAAGTTCTCAAGGATACACAAATGTACAATTGTGCCTTCACCTGTTTTCCCAAATATATTTAAGTTTTCTGGTTCTGGCCAGGACAGGACTAATTGATTCAGTAGCCAGGAGGGGCATGACTCAGACCCAGAGGTTATTCTATACCACTTCATGTCATTTTCTGGGACGGGGGAAGGGCTCCCTTCCGGGTGCTGAAGTGTGGCAGAGGGAGGGGTCAGGTAGTTGCCTCTTTCTACTACCCTCTGTCATTAGTATTGTTGCTGTTACTGTTTGCTTTCTTATCTCATTGTTGTTTCCAGGAAATTGTTCTTATCTCAACCCCTGATCTTTGTGCCTCCAATTCCATTCTCCAGCCCACTGCAGGGAGAGAGGGAGGGGGAGTGGGCTGTAAGCAAGTGGCGCGTGGTTTGGAGTGTCATAAGTGGAAGCATGAAGCTGGGGAGTACAATTCCTAAACCAACACAGCCTTATTTGAAAATTAGCCCTGTCCTGGCTGGAACGAGGACAAAGAGACCCTACAACTGCCCTGCACAAAGATCCTGCTCCAAACGTAGTTGTGATGATGCCAACTGTATTGAACCTGTATCACTGTTGCATTCTAGTGTTTTTAAAATATTAAAAAATGCCTTATCCTTAACATTCCTGAGGATAATTTTCATGTATTCCTCTTTGTACCCATCAACTTTATTTGCATTTCACTGTTATAGTTTGAATTTCTTGCCTGTATTTCCCATGTATTGGAGTTTTGTTTTCTCAGTTTTCATTTCAACTCAACAAGTACAGAGTTTAAATTAAAATTCCTTCTCTGGAACATCATAAAATATGTTTTAATAATTCCCCTTTATCAGTCACATTTACATATTTTTATTTTCTCCCTCTTTGGTCTTGTATATGTACACTTCCAGGGTAAATATTTTTTTAAAATCATTCACCTTGAGTTGTATCTTATCTTTCTAGATTTAAAATTAACCATCTTTTTACTTTTTATTGACTATATGAGAAACCAGTTTTCAGCTTCTAGATCCAAAATCAGCATGTCAACATTTGGGCACTGGAGTTATTGTTTAACAGCAAGAAGTTATTAATTCTGTCATGAACATATGCAGAACAATGTAAATAATTTTTTAGAAATGCAAAATATATCTAAGCGGGAAAACGAAAGGATTAATCCACCTTTCTACAAATGTTAATAAAATGCTAAGCTGCTGTTTTTGCTCAGAAAACAAAAACCAGATCTGATTAATTGCAGCATTTTCATCCCCACAATTTTCAGTGACAGAAAAAAAAATTACAGGGAAGCAAAGCTACAACAATCCTAACTTGGTTTAGTGCATAAAATTTATCTCTCTACCCACACTCAATTAAACAGTATGGTATGAAGCTCATTTAAATAATTTCCTTGTTCCAACACATAGACACCCACCATTGAAGTTAGCGGGTTTTATATTATTTACAGAGCTATTCTAACTAGGTTAAATTAACAGGAATTTATTCAGCGCCTGCAGTGGATATTTTCTTGCCAATCTCAGTGGGATTACAGTTTTGTTCACACAGAGGGTGTGTCTGGTAAAACACATCCACACACTGATACATGCTCGGCTCAGCACATGAACACAGACAGACTGGCTGAATTGGATTACATGAACAGAGCTCTAATAAGCTTAAGTTAATGTCAACATTACTTTTCTTGCTTATGTGCAGTCTGCAGAATGAAATTACAACCGGAGTATTTGGAAAAACATGCATATTCCTGACCTTTGGAAAATTATTGATTGAGCACTGGTAAAGCTAAACTTGAAATCACGGCAGCTTCTTTAGGGTCTAGAAAACAAGTCTTACGAGGAACAGCTCAGGGAACTCAGGGGTTGTTTAGTCTAGAGAAAAGGAGGGTCAGGAGAGACCTCACTGCTCTCTACAACCACCTGAAAGGAGGCTGTAGTGAAGTGGGGGTTGATCTTTTCGCTATGTCTCAAGTGAAAGGATGAGAGGAGATGGCCTCAAGTTTTGCCAGAGGAGGTTCAGATTATATATTAGAAAAAAAATTTAGTAAAAGAGTCATCAGGTATTGGAATAAGTTGCACAGGGCAAGGGTGGAGCCACCATCTCTAGAAACGTCCAGTGGTTTTGGGGTGATTACGCTCTTTTCTCAAAGTGTCTCTTGATTGCTGCAGAAACTGAAAGCATCAACAGTCTGAGCCTATTTGTTTATTTGATCCTTGTCTTTGTTGGGATGCTCAGCAATAAAACCTGGTGTAAAGGAAAAAGGGGGTGGAGATTTGGGGCCATTGCTCAGACACTAGATGGGACTCTGTGTTCTTGAGGGGGTGACTGGCTTTGCATCATTTGGTTTTTTTTCTCTTTCCTTCACTTATTAATCTGTCTTTATCTAAACCAAGGTGTTTCCTTGCTTTTCCCCTTCCTGTCCTGTTCCCTCTCCTGCTGGGGGAGAGGGGGAGTGAACAAGCAGCTGTGTGTGGGTCAACCCACAACAATGTCTTTTTACCTATTTCTTTAATGCTGTCAGAAGACATTGCCAGACTTCAGAAAAAATATCTTCAGCAGGGTTTTAAATGAAAAAAAATGGTTAGTATTAAAATGTTGAAAGAAAGTGCTATGACAAGGCATTTTGAATGTATGACTTCTGATGTCTCATTAACTTACCAGATTAAAATTATTAACCATGGCAGGGTTAGCCTATAATTGCATTCATTTTTAAAAAACAGATTCAGAAAGAAATTACTTGGAGCTAATTACCATCACAGATCTAATCACCAACTTTTCAATAACCAGATGGGTTTCTTTGACTTTGTCTTATCTAATACGTTTTCTTTCTTTTTAATAACAATAAAAATATTTTATTCTACAAAATAAAACAGACATCACACCTGTGGTGACTGAAGATAGAATAGAATGAGGCAAAAATCAATAAATAATATATCCTAGCCACATTGTGATTTTGAGGCAACTACCATTAGTACTGTGAGGTCTTCTCTGTGAGATATGTCCTTTTCTGTATCTTTTGTCTTTGGTGCTGGTACAGAACTTGCCCTCAGGTCCATAGCACAAAAGGGATATTGAAAATTGGATATTCTGTGGGTTAATGCATGGCGTGGGTAGGGTGAGGAATGGGAAGTGTGAGTAGTACCTTTAAATCTTTCCTTTACCTGTACTCTTCTGTAAGAGGAACTGAACCTTGACTTGATACCAGAAATGTTAAGAGAACTTACGCAAAACAAAATATTTGGCATAGATGTCTGCCATATAGTATCACAGTTTCTACTAACATAGACAGATATGAGAAAAACTAATGTATGCTGATTAATTTTTCATTTTCTAACATCAGTCTTCAAACACCAGTTTTGGCACTTCTGGCAAGTAACAACGGCCATTATCCTGTCTGCGAGCACATTTGGCTTTGATAGGGCTGTTGGATGCCAAAGTAGAGAAAATGTTTTGTCCTACGTGGTATCTGGGTCTTTCCTTTGCTCTTTGCCAGATGATAAAACAGAAAATACTTAAAATGTTGAATGATTTTTGGATCAGAAATAAAACATTATATTTCTTTCTTCTAGAATTTATAAGAAAAGTAGTTCAAACACAAAAGCACCTTAGTGATGCTTTAGATAGCTAAAGCAGATGGAAGATCCTATGTGTGAACATTTTATTTATGCATTTTGAAAGGCATCAGCAAAACCCCCTAATGTATTGCTCTATACTTATCTTCTCATAAGAAGAGAGAGAATTTAGCTTCTCTACTGTAAGATCTCTGCTAATTTCTTCACTTAATAGTCTCTCCTCTTCCTTAACAGCAATAATTATTAATTTGGAAAAAAAATTATGGGAGAACTATTTCAGTGGCATTTCTCTGAAGAAATGACACAAATGTTGCATCGTACTGACTCAAAATGTAGTCTGAATTTTATATTTTATCAATATTAATCAATATATCCAGGTCATTTTCTGTTGTATTTCATCAAAATTGTTCATTTACACTTTCAGTCTTCCAAGAGATAGACTTATCTCAGCTTGCCAAGTATCTAACACAGCTCTTCAATGTACCATAACCTTTCCCTCTGGCTGAGCTAGGGGAGGATTTGATGTGAAATAAAAATAATTAATTTTGGAATTTTCTGTAAAATGGGATTTCCTTTTTTCAGTTCCCAACAAACCCAGTCACTGTCTCCTCTGTAATTCTCCCTGGTCATGTTCTGAGAGGGTAAATAGTTTGATCAAGTTGCATAGCCAGATCTCAAGTGGTGAAAAATAGTAATGGAGAAAATTAGCAACCTGAAGACATTTTAACTAGGTTCCCAAGTAGAAGAATTGGAGCTGTGTTTCAAACAGGAATTCCCATGTCTTGTACATTCCAGATGTCACATTGTGCCAAACCTCCAAGTACAGTTATCAGTGTGTTATTTCTTACAATAAAAGAATAAGCTGCTTCCAGCCCTGATCCCTGCTTCTGTCCTACTGTCTTATCAATATATTGTGATCAACTGGAAGGGGAAATTCATGGCTGAAAATTAAACCAGTAGTGAAAACAAGCTGTTTTTAACTTGTCCCTGTTCCTTGTCTATCACACAGCTCTACAAACAGTCATAGTGGTGCAAATGAAGCCATGAATTGGAGCATAATTTCAGAAGGGGAAAGAAGACTCACAAGCACTCATACCCAGCTCATCACGATGAAGGAAAATCATGAGTTTGTACTTATATTTCTTTGAACAGTCATGTCAACTTCTGAAATTATGCTATGAGAGCTGTGAACTGTGACTTAATTTTAATGAAACACCAACTCTGGAATTTAAGTTAAAGTTCATACTGCACACTGCTTCATCGCTTATCATCCTAGCAGAACCAGCCAGCTAATAGGATTCTCTCCTGATTCTGTAATTCCATTTCAAATATTTGGAAACCAAATACACATAAAACGTTCAACAAAATTACCAAAAACTTCTCAAGTTCCTGCTCCCTCACTCCATGTCTTTCCAGACTTCATGGATGCATCTGTTACTGAATGACTGAAACGATGACTTTCCTAAAGACATATATATGGCGAAATGGATATTAATATTGGTTCATGCTGTCTCCTCTCCTGACCATGTTTTTGTGCAAAGATTATGATTGAGTAGATACTGTGTCATCTTGACTTTTCAGAGCTATATACTTAGCTTATGAGGAATTCCTAATTCTCTTCTCCTGCTTAGAGATGTAGTTTTTGTTTGATTTAGTCTCCTCATCTATTCTGCAATTTCCTTTTTTCATACCATTTGATAAGATTATTGAATTGTCTTGAAGACTGCATATCTCAAAATAGCAGCAATCTCCCAGCACCAATTAAAAGATGGATAAATAATCTAAGATGGTTTCTTTCTGCTCACACTAACTTGCAGCTCTAAGGGTGTCTCAAGCTGGTATGAAACACCCACTGAACACACTCACCAGACACTGAGAAAGCATGTTAATGCCTCACTAAAATCATGTAGTGTATCTTTTTGTTATGAAGACAAATTTCTTACCAAGTAATGTAAATGTTGTTATTCAAAGAAATCCTTAAATACTTCCATTGTGAAAATTAGTTCTACTTGCAAATGGATAAAATAAATTTTTATTTTCAGTAATCTTTTGTAAATCAAAAAGTCATTCAACTGACTTTTTTGTTGTAAAGTTTAAATTTAAACAATTGGTCAGGGTTTTATCTTTTAGATCAAATGAATGCAGAAGTAGGACCACAGTTTTCGAATTGGTTTTGATTGACCGATTAGTTTTGAGGGAAAGAGGTCTGGTTTGCTCACAAAAAATGCATGTAACCATAAATCTGTATTTAGTGATGATTTGTGAAAATACTATATATTCAGTTTATATTTCAGCCACAGCTGTACAGAGTTACTCTTCTCTGTTTCCTCTGTATTTCTCTCTCCTGTCCGTGCTTCTTTCTGCAAAGTCTATATTCCTCCAGTATATCCCCCTTATTTCTCAAAAATTGTTCTTCAATTCAAGTATTTGTTTTTAAAGGATGGGTTTGAAAATGCTGTTTCAGAGCATGTCTTTAAGGTTGAAATTTGACGTATAATTACAATTTTCAGTCTTGTTTATCTTTAATCTTTAAATAAGTATCTGCAAGTATACAATTTAATAAATCCCTTAAGAATGTTGGAACAAGGAGCTATGCAAATAATGTCTCTATTATTTAGAATAATCTAAGAAAGATTTTTTTAAAATTAATTTTCCCCCTTTAATATTTTTTTTCTGTACACAATCTGTTTCCCAAAACTATGTACATGGGAAGACAAGATCTTTTTAGACAATTATTTTTCAGATATTCCCTATCCTGTCATCTCTAAATCAACTTAAGCAAGACTTTCTATACTAAGAAGTTATTTTTCACTGAGTTGAACTTCAGTCACCTTTACCAGCAGCAGGGTGAATTTCTGGAGGGGAGGAAAAACATACTTTTAAATAGATTTTGTACTCAGGGATGAAAAAATGAAGATAACAAGTTGTCACAGTTACAGTACAACTTTTTCATTTCTCATCATGTGGCTGCTTTTGAACTGCAGGCTAGTTCTAGGTGCTTCCGTGCAGGCAGCAATCTGGAAAGAGTTAACTATGGGCTGGAGTGGATTTAGTGGCCTGATACCACTAGAAAGAATTTCATGTGCTAGTTGCTCTAGCACCATAACTACTGATGTCCCTTCCCCAAAATTTTAGGGTTTTTTAGTAACTTATGCAAATTTTTCACTTTTACACATTTTCCCAAGTCAAAACCATGGATCATATCAGTGAAAGTGCATTTCCTTCATACACGCACATCATATTTTTTTGTTTTCCTTTGCCGTGCTCTCATCTCCTGCAGAAAAGTAGCTTTTTCTCACTGGCACAGTTCCAAGGTGCTGCTGTTTGAATGGACTACCTACTGGCATTGATCTTCGTGACCTGTCAAGACACTGAAATTAAAATTAGAAAATTTTTATATATAATCTGGGGAAAAATCTGATTTGCTCTTGCAAAATTCTCTGTTCTTTCATCACCCAGGAAATTATTTGATAAAGTCTTAGTACAAGAATGAGGTAATATTTTGGAATCTCAATTAGAGCTGACTTACTTAAACAAATGTCAAAATTTTTTATTATCTTATTTCTTAATCAAATAGTGGGCTTTATTACCTCTATGTAATAAAGGATGTGCAGTTCAAATAAATCAGCAGTAGAGGTTTAGCGCCAGCTGACTGGGGATTAGCCCTGAAGAAAATAGCCTGGGGTGATGGTAGACAAGAATTTAGGTGAGGTTGCAGTGTGCCCCTGTACTGATGATGTGGCTGCATTAGCAAGAGTGTACCAAGAAGTCAAGGGAAGTGATTATTACTTTCTAGTCAGCATTTGCAAGGGTAAGTCTGACCTCTGTCCTCTTCTGCGTTCACCTCCTCCCCAGTACAAGAGAGAGTCTGAGAAACGAGCAAAAGTCCAGCAGAAAGGTTCTAACATGGGTACAGTGCTGTGGCTTAACATGAGATATGAAAGGTGGTGGCTTATTTCAGGCTGGAGAAGACTAAAGGTGAGAGTGTAATTAGTCTTCAGCTACATAAGTGCAGGGTATAGAAGTCTGTTACTCCAGCTTCTCTATGAAGTGCATAGAATAACAGGCAATAGCCACAAGCTGTAGCAGGGGAAATACTGACAGCTGCAAAGAAAAACAAAAAATAAAAATGAGAGTGGTTAAGCACCAGAATATGCTGACCAAAGGTGTTGTGAGATCTCCATCCTTGCAGATATCTAAAAGATGACTGGACAAGGCAAGAAACCCCTTCTAACCTAAATTATTCTGTGATTCTAAGGTCAAGTTAAACAGAGAGAAACTCTGTTCTTTCCCAGGAAAGTAATAAATGGCTACATTTAGTCACTCTGATAAGGTCAATGAAAGCAATAAATGCCTCCCTAGAATGATTGAAAATGGATTAAACATTGCCTTCAGCTAACGCAATATGAGAGTTACCACAATCTGACTACTCTTTGCCGCTCAAAATCCAGTGACACATTTGGGCAGTGATGGTTTATTAGATAAATATATCAGTTGTGGAGCTGGAACTTACTTTGTGTAGTGAAACTTCCCTGAACATCTACTTCATGTCTTCGGGCATGTCCTATTGGCACTCTGTGTACTATGCTTACAATTATTCTGCCTCAGAGTTGAAGGGGTTTGTGTATCTTCTGTCCTTTTAAAACTGACACAGGCACTACTGTGCTGCATTATGCTATCTTTTGTGGATATACGCGTCCAGAAAGTGCAATCTTGACCTCACTGAAACGAGTGGTTAATCCCCACAAATTGTACTAAGGAATGCACCCCAGTGTTTCAAGATTCACTCACATCAGCTCCAAGAGTCTGATGCACTTCTGGTGACTTCCATAATATAAGAACCATTCAACCTTTATTGATAAGAAATAAAGAACTAATCAGAATGGGGGATCTGCATATGGTGTGTATATACGTATGTAAGTTTTTTTTCATGTCTTATAAAATGTACTATATCTATCTGGTCTTGGTTAAAATAAATGGAATCTTTTAGACCTCTAAAAGACTGCTAACACTTTCTTTAGCAATTGGATCAGATTAGTAGACAATACATTAACCTGTAGGTCATTCGGTTTAGAATGTACATTCAGGTTTTAAATTATACTTTTTAAATCCACTGTTTGTAACTCTGTAAGTTTTGTCACATCTATTTTATCCCCTTCATATCTTATTTACTATAAAATGAAAATTTATTTTTAAGAAAATATAAGATGAATGATAGGAATATTATGGAATATTTTAATGAATAAAGGCTTATTTGGAGGAACTATTCTATTACTGTGTGGTTAGAAATAACTGCTGAGAAATAAATTAGACAAGTAAGATTTCTGTGGGCATGCATGTAAGTCTCACTACTTACAAATGGCTTCACATAGCTTATATCTAGCTCTTCATAGCTATACACTGTAATTTGAATTTTGAACTAAAAATTGGCTACTGCCTCACAAAATTTTCAGTAGCTGGAAATCTTGTATTTCACAATACCGTTACACATTTAAGAAGTCTGGAGAGAGGAAAATATTAACATTTCTGACTATCATGACACTAAAAATCCATGGCCACGAGAGCTTTCTAATTTCTTTATGTATGAGTAGTTAAAGCAAATTCTTGCCACATTTGTCACCTTAGACTTTAAATCTAGCATAGTGGTTTAAAGCTTGAAATGTATGTCCTTCTGTAAGGACTCCTCACTGACTGGCAAAATAGTGTGTGGCTTGGAAAGATATCTCTGTGTTTGTTTGATTTCACTTACTTTTCAAAGAGAGAAATGTGGGGGAACACTGGTTTAGCTGGTTTCATTTTGCCTTAAAGTTTCCTTGACTGAAAATAATCAGTCTTCTCTTCAGTTTTTTCTGGCTGCATTTATAAATCAGCATTTTTATCAACATTGACCATTAACCTTACCTGAGTGTGACAGTAATGAAGCAATTCACCCATTATTTGAGATAGGATTATTATTATTGGGATTGTTTGTTGTGCTACAGTAGGAACTGCTTGCCAGATATGAGGAGTTCTTTGTATTATCAAGACAACTCATACTGCTCTGTTGTACTCAACATACTACTCCACTATCCTGAATGTGGTATGTTAAAAAACAGACATACTTTCACACATATGTTGATTTAGACTCACTGAAGAAATATAATAATTCTGTTTGCCATTTTCTCTAGACCATGTTTCATAAAAATCTCAGTACTCTTGAAATATACCTTAGGTGTAAATTTGTCACTTTTTAATATGACAGGAAACAGTCTTTTCTAGTTTTCCCTTTACAGGCTAGA
The DNA here is from genome assembly GCA_013400975.1 of Atrichornis clamosus. Taxonomy (NCBI): domain Eukaryota; kingdom Metazoa; phylum Chordata; class Aves; order Passeriformes; family Menuridae; genus Atrichornis; species Atrichornis clamosus. The sequence goes on from WBMZ01011156.1 coordinate 27,771, forward strand.
TCTGCCTCTTCAGAGGCAGTCTGGATCTCATATCAGAACACTCCAAATTGTTCTGCTATGACACCTGGAAAAGGCTTTGTGATCAAACCTCTGGAGTAGGTTCTCTTCTTCAGTGCCAACTACATATTTGTAACAAAGATTGCTAACTAGTATTTCCAATTTAACTTTCCAAAACATACTGTCTCCATGTGCCAAAAGGCATCATGATTTTTACATTAAATTCTGGTAGGCTATCTCATCCATCTAAAAGGTAGTGTCCTGGGACCTATTCCTACAGATTCATGTAAATTTTCCATTTTTATTGTGAACAGCATATTTCTTTTATACCTACCCTATTACTTTGGGTAATTTTCCTTTTTTTTCCTTTGAAACAGAAATATGTTGCCAGTTTCTTGTCTCTGTCACATTTAACTATTTTGACTATCTTTATTTTGTTCCTTCCAAATATGGTTATAAAAAAGTGTACTGTTATTCATCTATTATTACACTGGACTTATTGTTGATAGCAGGAATAGCAATGAAAAAGAAAAATTAAGACTACAGAGCGTTGCTGCATGTGAATTCATAGATAAATACCTGTTTTCATCTAGTTATTGAAGTCGTTAATGATGAGACTGTCACTGATGTGAAATTTTTTCTTTCCTTACATGTAGAATGGAACATTTTCTTCAACCTGATAAAGAATTCAAAAGCAGACCTTTTACCAGAGCATACTTTACATCTATCTGGCTCTGTTAGCTCTGGCTGTGAGATGGATGCAGGAAAAAGGAAATTGGAAATGACTGAATAGTACCTTACCAAGAGTTGATACAGACATTCAACACCTAAGATTCTGGATACTGGATCATTTTTCAGAGATGGACATCTAGTTTTATAACGACCATGTACCAAAGCAGAAGCTCACTTTACTCAGAAGCTGTGATTTTCAGAAATAGCCACAGAGGGTATGAAAAAAATCTCTGGCCTTATCAAGATGTGGTAATTAGAAATAAATAGAATGTTTCTTCATTGCTCATACCATTGCTTTTATTTTTTCTGTTTTCTGTCATCAACCCCTTCTCTCAAGTCTAATACGAAGTGAAAGTGCAGTATGGATCTGTCCTTCTAGTGCAGTGATCCCATTGTCATTCTGCTGTATAAGTTTGGATCTTAGCTGTGTCACAAAACCAGCAATCCCATTTACCTTTGAATTAAACATGCCACAACTCTCTAAATAAATAAATAAAATTAGGTCATTAATATTCTAAACACTAAACCAAAACCAAAGCTAAGCAAAACTGACAACATCAATAATATTCCTTTTTACATTCAAAATATCTAAGTCCAGAAATAACATTAGTGGTGTGTCAGTGATCATAACACATAACCTTACAGAATATGTGTTTCCAATTATCAGTTATCAAAATCTTGTTCACAATTACTATCTTTCACTGTCATCTAGTGTCCAAAATTACCTTCTGCAAGTGTTTGCTGAAAAGGAATGCAAGAATGCACAGAAGAACAAAACGCTAATTTTTCCCAACTTCATTTAAAAACTTTTAATCAGGAAGTAATTCCTGAAGTTGGATATTCAAGGTTTACTTCTGTTCATCTAGTTACTCAACTCTGAAAAGTCTATGCTGATAAACATGCATGGCCAGCAAGGAAATATGAAATGGAGAGGAAATACAGAGTTTTAAAGACAAATACCATTGCAGAATATAGTAGTAGGAATAAGGATTTCTTGTCTCAGTTGTGTCAGGGTTTTAAGGGATTTGTGGGCTAGCAGAAAACACAGTCAAAATATGTCTGCACATTTGAGCAGAAGAAATAAGTATATATCTCTAGGGAATAAAAAGAACATATTGCGAAAAAAAACCCCCAAACCCTCAAAACAACTAAAATGTTAATTGCCGAAACAAGAACACGAATTAAACATATTTCATATGTTCCCATGACTTGTTTATCTTTTCTACACAAAGTAGCAATAAAGTCAACTTGGCAGGTTTGAGTCAGGCTCTCTTAGGGCACTTGTGAGGTATTTCAGTGAGCACTGTTCCAACAGTGAAGAACAGAGCCATATTCATAGCTTATATGTTTGAGCCTTAATCTTCATAAACACCCATGTTTATAATATTAATTAGCAACATTGCACTGAAAATATCTGACCACCTTTTCAAGGAAATATTTGTTAGTTTTCAGAATAAAAGATCATATGAAACTGTTCTTTCTGCCTACATGTACTTGCCACAGTCACATGATCAAATTCAGTTTTAATTTCACAACATTCAAATATCGCACAAGTTATTCTGAGTGAAGTGAGGACTATGCTCACACATCCGAAAGTAAACAGAATTAAAAATAAGTGTAAATAACCTGAGAAGTTGTCAATCTATTTAGCCCTGGTAAAATTAGTCTCAAGGAACAATGGCACCAGATACTTAAAATTACAAACTTAATGCAGGGCATTAATATCTGTTCTTGAATGTAAGGTTGGTCCCAAATGTAAATTAACTTTTTGCTTCATAAATGTTATTGCAAGGGCAAAAGGCAGTATAGTGAAGCTAAATAACCCAAAATTACATAAGGGCAATCTATTAACATTAAAAATATTTAGAAAAGGGTGATTAAAAAAAACCCAAAGGTAAAAAAGTTGCCTTTACAAAAAAACCCATGAAAAAATAAAAAACACAAACCAACAAAACTCCACTAATTATTATTTGAATAATAATAACAATAATAATTGAAGAACAGGTAAATGTTGTACTGATTTAAGAATTTACGAAGAACGGATTCATACTCATCTGCTCATCCTTGCAAAGTGGCACCAATATTCTTATGAGTTCAGTGGAAGGAATCTGGATTGGTGTCCACACAATTTAAGATTTAAAAGAATAATAAAGCCCTCACTAAAAAAAATTCATTTAAAAATATTTATTTTGCAGTTAATGGAAGACTTACAAAAAGTCAACATTCTTAATTAAGGTACATACATGAACTTAAAAGAGTAAGGAGGATAAAGGCTACAGCCTGTTTAATGTTACTTTTCTTAACTCATTTCTTCCTGTATTTAGTATATCTAGAAATAATCAATAACCTTTACCAGTCTTCAGTGAGCAAAAAGAAAACCCATCTTCTTTCAGTTGGTGGCTTAGTGTAATGAGCGGTAATGTCTGATTATGGAATCCTGGTTAGTGCTAAAATAAGATGAGTAAGAAGTGATTTTTACGTCCCAGTATCCTCAGAGAAGTCCATATGGCAAATTCAAAGACATTTGGAATCCAGTGAAATATATGCATTATTTGTCTTCCTGTCTATTTCTTCACCTAGTAGCTAACAAAACTTCAGTAGTTCAAGGTTCTGAAAGTATTTTAACTCATTTTCTATAAAGAAAACAATTTGTTCTATGAATTTGAAATTTCATTTCCTTGCATTAAAATGTGCTGAACGAAAATCTAATAGTAACTTTGGAACTTATTAGAAAATACCATACCAGAGATGACTGCCCCACCTAAATAGTTGTTTAAGAAAACAAAACAAAACAAAAAGGTGGGGGTTTTTTGTTATGGTTGTCTTTGATTTTTGAACACAGTAGTTTTCAATTGGAACATAACTTGGAATCCATGAAGTTCAAACAATTTCAATCTTTTATGAAATTAAGTATATATATCTAGTATAATATCTCTGTATCAGTACTTAAACATTTGATGTCATGCTGCATTGGACTAAATTTCTGCTTGCTGTTTATTAGAGTATTAGAAATATTCAGGGATACAACTTCTGGAAATAGTAAAAGACTTTCAGACAACTTTGCAATCATTTGACTGTAAAAGAAAGAGAATAAAGATAAAATAACTTTTTGAAAACTCACCTAATCTCACAAAGGATTCTACATATGATATTCTGCATCAGAATGCAGTAGATATTCCTAATATTGGCCTTTAATGAAAAATATCCAAACCCAAATCCCTCCTTGCTAAATGAGAGATTGGAAAAATAATTAAGAACCAATTAGAGAGAAAGAAATAAATTTAACAGGACCGGCATGCAGGTTGTTATACAATTGTGGTTTTTAATCTATATATTTTTTTGTGTGTTGCTGTCTTACTCCTAAAAATTCCTAAAAAAAAACCAAAACCAAACTATTTTTAAAACATTTCTTTAAAAAATCCAAAAGGAAGTGCAAAAACTTATGAAACCATAGATCAAGAGTGAATAAGGATCCCAGATATACTCCACACCGTGTATGCTTAAAGAATTTAAAAAAGCAACACCTGTCACTAAACTCTGAGCGCCAACACTTGCATTCAGACAGAATGTAAAGACTAGCAATGACCTCTAGTGTTGAGCTTTCAGTACTGCAAAATACTGTTAGCAATAACCCACAGCACCCATGGAACGGCCAGGGAATTCTAGACCGTATTATTCGGCTACTAGTGCAACACAGAAGAAGCTCTTCTAAAGGAGAAAAAATGTTTTGTCTGTTAACTAAAGCTAACAGCATCAGGAAAACTGTCATTTTCCTTAAAATCTTTTAAAAAACAGTGGAATACTGTTTGCGTCAAAATAATCTGTGCTGACGATACAAGGAAGAACTTTCTGTACTCTTCTTTGCACCTGGTTCAAGAAAAAGGATTGTGTATCAGATGAGATGCAGCTCTGGCTGGCTTATAAAACCAGGATAAGGGGAGCAGGAGATAGTGAATGAAATCCCAACAGGAAGAGTGAAAAAGAGACCATTATATTTCATACTACTGCGGACAAACAGCCTCTGGACCATTTGCAGAGAAAGGACAAAGCCTTGTTGCTTTCTGAGATGACCCTCACGCAAGGAAAAGGCTATCACTGTTTCCTTCACAAGTAAATGCCCCTGTTGCATATTGGCTTTATCAGCTATGAGAGTGAACAGAAAAAATCTAGATGCACAAATGTGATCGTAAAATGACAAAATGACAGCACTGGCATCTAAATCAATTGCCCATTGAGGCTTGAGAGGAAACGCATTACTTGTCTTTGGTTACACCACAGAGTTCTCAGCCTTACTCTTACAGCTCAGACTTGCTTTTAGATTTTTATGCCCTTATTTAAGAAGTGGGATCTTCTTCCCTCCCTCCCCCCAAATATTAAACAAAAAGGTCTACAGCTTCAGTGAAATAGGAAGAGTTGTCTTTAGGGACAAATTGCCACAGCAGGATGGTTAAAAAGATCATTTGAAATTTGCTGTGAAATCTTTGTGTGGCTTACCTGAGGATTTGGGGGTACTTCTCAAAAATACCTGAACGGAAATCACAAAGTGATCTTCTGAGGTTTTCCAGGGCTTACTCTGGTCACCTGGCACTAAAGAGAGAAACATTTCTGTGACTAATTCCACTTTTGGATCTTGTTTGCTCTCGCTTTTTTTCTTCTTAATCCTTCCTTCTTTTTTTCTTCCTAACAACAATGTTGAACACACCTCTCAGCTATTCCTTACAGCTGTATGAGTTTTCATGTGCCCATTATCACTTTGATTGTCTTTAAATGCCTCCGTTTTATTGCTACTTCCTATATCAATTTGGGTATGTTGTATTTTTCAGAGTACACCTGTGCAATATTCTAGCCGACCTTTACCTGCAATTTGACATTATTTTATCACAGGCTTTCAGAAATGTAATCCTGTACTTAGAGAGGAAGTCACCATAAAACTTCTTGCTCAAAGTTTGACTCTGCTAGGCGTAACTTGGTGGCAGCACTGCAGTGCCGTAGCTGCAACAACACGGAGGCTGCGTTAGTCCATTGTGAATTTCCCCTTCCCTGCTTCTGCAGCCCTGGCTGAGCCACACCAAGTTTCCTACAGATGTGTAAAGCAAGTTCCGCTCTGCTTTGATGATCTGAGACCCCGTATAGAGCATTAGCAGTGTGTGTTGATTCTTAGATTAACTGCCTGCAGTAAAATCACAAAACACCCCAACTCATGCTAGAATATACTTCAGAAAAAGAATTAAGAGGCACAATGGTCTCAAAGGTGTGTGAAAAGAAAGGTTTTTTGAGATAGTAGTCTGGAAAATTTATGAGTTACAGATAATCACAAGAAATCCTTGAATTTCTACATAGCATTGGAGAGCAAAATGCAAACCCAACCTTAAGCAGGCTCAGATCATAAGAAGTATTTGGGACAGACCAGGGTTTTCTCTTCTTCTGCATCCTAAGCAAACTGATAAATTGAGTTACTGCTTAGAGAAATAGTAAATAAATGTCTTTATGACAGTTTCTTCAGTTCTGTCTTTAAAAAATAACCTCATAACTAAGCTGGAAAGAAACACCAACAAATCCTTCTGCAGTTAAATCTAGATTAACTGAGTCTTCAGATGGGATTTGTGCCTGTTCAGTGATCACCAATAGTTTTTATTTCAAATTCAAAATGGGTATATTTTGTTAAGATTAAGGGACATATGTCACTTGGCAATTACTTTTGCCTAATTTTCCAGAGATCAAAGTACTGAGAAAAATCAATTGAAAAGACACACATAAATTAAAATGTAGATGAAAATTGAGTATCTTACAAAGAATTTAATAAGCAGACAAAAAGACTAAATTCCACAATCTAGAGAGAGCTACTGCCTGTCCAGATTCACCAGTTATATAAAAACATAGTTTGAAATTAAACAACAGTTTGAACTTAAACAACAGCAGCAACAAAACTAATCAGTATTAAGTAACAAAGCAGGGGAAAAGAGAAACTGATAGGAGTAATGTGAACTCAAAGCTATGAAACATAGTCCATAGCCAGTCAAGGCAGGGGTCAGTTGCTCTTTTTTTTCCCCAAGTCGTAGAACTAAACACTGAGACTATAACAAAGTGTTGAGATTATTAATGACATGAGAATTGTCTGATGCTAATTAAGAAAATTACTGGACAGACACAGAATTTAAGCAAGTCCAGGTAACTTGGGGTTGTACAGTGTGGTCTGCTAAGGTTAGTATTAATCAAAATGTGAAAATTAGGGAAACTTCAGAAGACTGGAACTAGTAATGTCAGGGCAATGTCCAGAAAAGGCAAATAGATAAAACTGCTTAATCTGTAGTCTGATCTGATGTCTATCACTTTATGATGCCAATGGTTCAATTCAGTTAATACAGACAGAAGGATTAAGAACAGTTCATGCTGCTCAGAAAGGTTCTGTGAAAATGGATTCAAAGCAGCAAATTTTAATTTACTGGGATTATGTAGTTGAGGAAACAACATACATACTGCTTACTGAAGTTAATTCCTTCACTGTTAAGTAAGAAACAATGCCAAACTCTATGCACAAATCTGATTTTGTACCTACAGGGTAAAAAATAAAGACAAGCAAAATCCCAAATCAGTCTTCAAAGAAGCAGGAATATTCTGCCAGGAGCAGGGATTTTGGGCATCTCTAGCAGAAAGCACAGGCCAAAAGCCAGCCAACATCACAGCAGTCAGCCTAGAAATGTACATCACCAGGTACTCCAGTGAGCCAGATTTGGCATTACAGTTTTGACTTAATTTTCTTTATTTCCTGTGCTCAAATATTTAGGCAGGTATTGAGCTCTATTACCTCTAACTTGCTTTTTTCAGTAGAAGAGAGTAATTTGTAATTAAAAGAGATTTTTATGGTTTAGTTTCTATTTGGTCGTCCTTCATACATTGGCATATAAATATACTAAATGAGAAAATTTTAGAAATGCATTTTAGAAAGACATTAATTTAAGAGCTTTGGTATTCCTAACTGCAAAATAGCCTACCACAATCTCCATCTATCTAAAGAATCCCCCGTCTACACAGATTTGAACAGTCTATACGTGCTCTTAAAATGCATAGGAAACATGATGCAATCAAACCAGCAGCCATCTGAGCTGCTGTATTGGAGAGCTCAAGAGCAAATTCCAAAGCTGCAAAGCTCTGAAAGAGGACTCTACCAGCACCCACGCCTGATCTCATCAATGAATATAAAAAAGCTGCTAAGAATGAGTAATGAATGCAAGTGCACTCAGAATAGTCAGGTTGCAGGTTTTTTTTCTTTTTTTTGAAAATGATTTAAAACCTAGTTTAAATTAGTCTACTCCTACAGTATCTTTTAAAATAATGTAACTAGATGTTTAGGAATATTTGAAAGGTGTAATCTGGAGATGCAAAGATTTGTTGTTTTAGTGTACTTAGCTCATCATTCCAGTTTACTCTGTTAGTTGAGGTCAGTGACTAATTCTTTGAATTCAGATTCTGGGAGCCTTAAAAAAAGGAGATGGTTTTGTTTCTAATCCATTCAGAAATAAAAATGAAAGGAAAAGGGCTGAATACTATAAGTTACCAGAACAAAGGACAAAGAGTTAACAGATGATATTCAATATGTTAATAGATTATATTTTCAGTTAACAATTCAACTTTATGTAAGTACAAAGTGGGTTTTATTTCTTTGGTTTAAGGCTCTTGATAGTTTATTTAAATATATTAGTAAAATATATTAAACAAAGAGTTTCTGTATCATGAATTTCTAGTTTATATTACTAGAAATACAAGCTGGGAAGGAGAGGGGAATTTAGATGCTTATTTAGAAAGGCAATTAGTACTTATTAACAAAATGTTAAAACCCCCCCCAAATGTCTAAATTAGTGACTCAGATTAAATATAGCCATAGTTTTCAAGCCTCTAAAAATAGACTGCACATTATAATCTAAATATAGAAATGGACATAGGCTAGAAGCATTCAAGTTTGGCTCTCTGGAATGCCTGATGAGGTAAGTTTCCAGGCCAGCTGCTGTGATGTTGGCTGGCTTGTGGCCTGTGGTTTCAGCTGGAGACGCCCCAAATCCCTGCTCCTGGCACAGCACCGCCATTTGCATCTGGATTCCCATACTGCTCCTGGGGCTATAGTGAGAGCCAAGTTCACTGGCAGGGTTAAGGGAGGAGCTGAAGCCTCCTGTACCCTTTGGTTTATAAACCCTGTTTTCATGGTTACTGAACCAGGAGAGTGACTGATGCAAATCATGAAAGGATCACAGTATCTCCTCTGTGGACAGAAAAGTCATTAGATATTTGGATTGCTATTTTGTAAATGGGGATGGTATATTCTGTTTCACAACTGTAAAAAGAAAAAATACATCAGGTTTCCAGCAATGCAGGCCTAATTAATTCCTGGTATAACTTCTTCAACTGAAATATCTGCTTATGTAATTAATTTTATTGTTAGCAGGAATTAAACTTAAATTTTAGAACTATGATTGTATATGCAAACAATGAGACCTGTGTGGATTAACAAGGAGATCCTGGACAAAAACAAATAGAAAAGGGAAGCCTACAGAGGGTGGAAGCAAGACCAGGTAACCTGAAAGGCATACTGAGCAATTGATCCAGCAATCAGGGATCAGGTTAGGAGACCTAAAGCCCTGATAGAATTAAACCTGGCCAGGGTTCTCAAGGGCAACAAGAAAAGCTATTATAGGTACAGCAGCGATAAAAGGAAGATTAGGAAAAATGTGGGTCCTCTCCAGAAGGGAATGGGGGACCTGGTTACCCAGATTATGGAGAAGGTTGAGGTACTCAATGATTTTTTTTGCCTCAGTCTTCACTGCCAAGCGCTCCAGCCACACCACCTGAGTTGCAGAAGGCAAAGCCAGAGACTGGAAGAATGAAGAACTGCCAGCTGTAGGAGAAGATGATGTTTGAAAACATCTAAGGAACCTGAAGGTGTGCAAGTCCATGGGATCTCTTAAGATGCATCCACGAGTCTTGAGGGAACAAGCATAGGAAGTGGCTGAGCTGTTTTCCATCATATTCGAGAAGCCATGGCAGTCCAGTGAAGTTCCCACTGACTGGAATAGGGGAAGCAAATCCCCCATTTTTAAAAAGGGTGGAAAGGACTACAGGCCCATAACTAATACCAATTTGCTCACTAGTATCTCTCTACCTCTAGTCCTTACTAAAGCTCTAAGATAGAAGAAAGAAGTTTTTTACAACAAAGGTTTTAAAATGCTGGAACATGCTGACCAGAGAGGTGGTAGATGCCCCATCCCCAGAAACATTCAAGGTCAGGTTGGCCGGGGCTCTGAGCAATCTGGTCTCATGGAAGGTATCCCTGCCCATGGCAGGGGGTTTGGAAACAGATGATCTCTAAGGTCCCTTCCAATCCAAACCATTCTGTGATTCTCTGAACATGACTTAAGTGCTTTAATATAAAAAACCAAAGCTAATAGACAGTAAAAAATGAGAATTCTATTCTCAGTTACACTAAATATTCAGTAATGCTTACAAAGCAATAACTTTCTATAAATATTACTAACAATATTACTGTCATTCCATTTAGTCTTCACTGTATTGCTTGTTTGTCCTTGTTGTATTCACTATCATCTCAGTGTTTGAGAAGTAGTATGGGAAGGTCTATTACACAAGTGGGGCCTCTTAAATGAAAATGCACAGCAGGGGATTTTTATAGGATTATTCAGGCTGCCTATTTTCCCTTGAGAGCTTCTGTCCTTAACCACTTCTGAAGGTATGTACAGTCTGACTTATTTTATCTGAGGTTTAAATGTCCTTTGCATATTTCTGCCCAGGACCAAGAAATGATCTCATGACCTAGATGCTAAATTGAAGCTAACTATTCCCTTCCTGCAAAGAGCTCTGGCAGTAAACAAGAAAAATCACTTATGAATTCAAAACTTGTGTAGTCAGAATTACTGAAACATTGGGAAGCCACACGATGCTAAAATCACTGGTTAGGAATGATCCATAAAGAGGTCAGAGGGAGTGGCATGCTTTCAAAATGGCATCAGCTGCTCTTGAGTCATTGACCATTCTAAAGCAAATTACTGATTGCTTATGGACCAGTAAGTGCTCTGGAAAAGAAGCAAGAGATGAGATAGTACCTGGCGTTTGCTATGGACTGCCAGGTAGACTAAAGGAGAACTGAAGTTCTTGAAGACTCTCTCGAAACATGCAGGAGCACTTGTGTTCATGGAGACTGGTGTTTACTTTGTGTATTCCAGTTCAGAACAGGAATATATACTTTGTGCTTTAAAAAATACTGGGTTTTGAATTGGTTGTTTAGTCACAGGAAGAATGAAATTGAAAATGATTACTTGTTGAAGATTACTTTGCAAGATGCCACCAAGCATCAATAGAGAAGGAAAGAACTTGGATTTAAAGCATCAACCTGACTTAGCAGGGAAATTAACATAGCTGTTTCCAGTAGTAGTGAAAGAGAAAAAAACAAAAAAACCAAAAAAACCAAAAAACAAAACAAACCAAACGAGACAAAAATCATGGGAAATTGATGAAGATAGAAATGTGTTCTGGTTTTGACTGGAGCAGAGTTAATTTTCCTCTTAGTATCTGGTACAGTGATGTGGTTTTTTTATTTAGGGTGAGAATAATGTTGATAACACACTGATGGTTTAGTTGTTGCCAAGCAGTGCTTACCCCAGCTCAAGGACTTTCCAGTTTCCCATGCTCTGCCAGTGAGCAGGTGCACAAGAACTCAGGAGGGAGAATGGCCAGGACAGCTGACCTGAACAGGCCAAATGGATATTCCACATCATAGAATGTCATGCTGAGTATATAAACTGGGGGGAGTTGAGGCTGGGAGGGGTCAATCACTATTCAAGGCAGGGCTGGGCAACCATCAGTGGGTTCTGAGCAATGGTATTAGGCATCACTTGTCTGTTTCAGGTTTTATTTCTCTCTCTTTTTGTCGTGTCCCTTTTCACTGCCGTTATTATTATTTTATTACTATTATTTTATTCCAATTATTAAACTGTTTCCATCTCAGCCCACGGGTTTTACATTTTTTTCCTGGTTCTCCTCCACATCTCACTGCAGGGGGGGGAGCTATGTGAGCAAGCGGCTTTGTGGTACTTGGTGACTGGCTGGGGTTGAACTGAGGCACAGCAGTAAGGGAAGCAGAAGTACACAGGGAGAGTTTATGGCAAGTGGAGCTAAAGAAAATAGGAAGATGTGGTTTTTGAAGTACATTTGGAACTAAATAAATACTGACAGTATCAGTCCATTACCAGCATAGCAGACAACAATCATACAGAAAAACTGTCACCAGACTTCACTGATACTCTGGGACTGTGCCCCTTGCCCATGACAGTGCCCTTGCCTGCCTTGCTGTCAGCCTCAGCCCCCAGTTTGCCTTCCCTTGAAGAATGGCCTGCTCTTTTTACTCTCCAACTACAGCTGCATAAATATGTAGTTTAAGAGACACATTCTTTGGTATACCAAATTTTGCACCCAAAATTAAAAGCACACAGTGAAAAACTCCTTCAACCTTCCTGCTTATTTTACAGAATGTGAAAAAATATATAGGTGGATCCTAAACAGTATCTTGAAAGAATAATAGCCCACATTTGGTACAGCACTTTGAAAATGTGAAGAATCCTCAGTAACCCCGATTCTTTTCGTATATCCTGGAACAAAACATCTTCATAAAATACTGCTTTTTTAGGACAGAAGTGGTAGATATAATGCTAAATTTTAGGTTTTGTTCAGACAGGCTCGTGAAAAAAACGTGTAATTAGTTGTTTGGCATGAAGTGGCTCTGGAATACTTTGAGAGGAAGCAACATAATGAAATGTTACAAGAACAAGCCAGAACAACCTGCTCTGCTAGCAGCACTTTGCTTACTCTCCATAACTGAAGTTCCTGCTTCAGGCCTGCCTGAGCTGCTTCTCAAATCAATCAACAGTTGTCCCACACGTGCCGTAAAAACCGGAACAGTGCTTAAGTGCCTGAAGCCTCATTTTATGCAATTGTTGAGAGCCTGAGTGGCAGAGGTGCTCTGCCAGAACACTACAAACCCTATCCGCACTGATGCTTCAGTGTTTGAAGAGATGCTGCTGCTTCTCTTGATGATGTCTCAGCTGCTCAAATTTCAAGAGGTCACTCTCAGTAGTTTCTCCTCAAGACAATTTTAATGTGAGCTATTGGTACTTCAGGCTTACTGAACCTCAAAGTTTTGTTTTTCACCTCTGGTAAGTGCATGCATGGTACTTGTTCTGTCAGGTTCTCTCTGGATATCGCTCCTTTCACGCTAAAGATTAGTCCTTCATCACAATCAAACAATTTATGAAGAAGACCATTTTATGAGATGCAAAAAGCAGAAGTCGACATCTGTATTACTGAAACAACACAACTTTGACATAATCAGTGTTACATTACAGAAAGCTGCCTTGACTTAATTTGATAGCAACTTGTATTATACTTCCCATTACATTACATCTATTCCAGTACCAATGTCTTCTCAGCTCCATTCATTGTTGTAGTCTGAAGTGTCAAAGGTGTCTTTCAGAATGTGGGTAATTTGGACACGTCTCCCAACAAGCTGCAAAGTTGAGGAGTACTTGTTTATGGGGTGCCGCAAAGTAGCAACTGGGGGCTTACTTTAAAAGCCCAAGAAATTCCTGTCTGGACAGGCTCTGACTATTCAACATTGTCTTTAACATATCAAACAGGCCAAAAGCTCTTCAGGACAGGAGAGGTGGCTACTAAGAGTTTACTGTGAAAACCATAAGCCTGGTCCAGCTTGTGAGAAGTAGTAGACTTACAAGCTGATGAACCTGAACTAAAAATAAAATTAAGTGGAAGGCTGTGTATATGGTTAAATGCACCTAAAAGGAAACTTTTATGAGGAAAAGAAAATGCTTTATATAATGAACCTAGCTATTTTACTGAATGCATAGAATCACAGAATCATAGAATGGTTTGGTTTGGCAGGGACCTTAAAGATCACCTAGTTCCAACCCCCCTGCCATGGGCAGGGACATCTTCCACTAAACCAGGTTCTTTGAAGTCTCATCCGACCTGGCCTTGAGCACTTTCAGGAATGGGGCATCCACATTATCTCTGGGGCAAGCTGTTCCAGTCCTCACAGTAAGGAATTTTTTTCTAATATCTAATCTAAACCTACTCTTTTTCAATTGAAACCCACTCATCTTGTCCTGTCACCACATCCTCTTGTAAATAGTCTTGCTCCATCTTTCCTCTAAGTTCCCTTCAGGCACCAGAAGTCTGCAATTAGGTGACCCCAAAGTCTTCTCTTTTCCAGGATGAACAAACCAAATTCTCTCAGCCTTTTCTTATAGGAGAGATGCTCCATCCCTGTAATCAACCTGGTGACCTCCTCTGTACTGGCTCCAAGCAAGTCTATGTCCTTCCTGTGCTGGGGACCATGACATGCTTGCACTCTTTTTTGCAGTCCTCTTTTGATGTGCTGAGTATATTCTATATCTGAGTATACTCTGGCCACAACATTATGCTTTGAATTTCCTATATTCCATGATCTGCTGCCTACGGTGTACGTTACAGAAGGAGAGGTCAAGGTAGGCAGCAGAGAAAGTACAATCCAACTGTATGCTGTGCTCAAGGGATCTTGGCTGGAGGATGTCCTTAATGACAGCGTTGTGATCCTCACCTGCAGCTCCAAGTCAAACAAGCCCTTGCTTGTACACATCTCCAATTTGCTCTTCTCGGATTTATGTGAAAATGTCCTCATCTCAAAGAAAAATTCTGTGGGCTAAGCCTCTAAAGAAACTTGTAATAAAACAGAAACCAAAAGTAATGTGTGTGAGGTTCATTTTTGTTTTCTCAGACAGGAATAAGAGGCCTGTTCCCACCCTACAGCTCGTGGGCTACTTTCTGTCAAAAGCTCTTGGAGCCCACAAAAAGGCCCATTCCTCTTGCAGGGAGGGAGGTGTCGTGGAGCTGGCCTGGAGAGTGAGTGCACCCCGGGGCCACCCTCACCTGTTGCTGCAGGGATGAGTTAAACATTTGGTGAATTCCGCCTAGCAACAGGAAATGCAAACAGCCATCATCTTAAACTTAAACGCTAAAATAAAATCAATGCCTATGGCAGGAAAAAGAATATAGTGACAGAGAGACCTTGGTTCCTGTGCTATGAACACTTCTTTTATTTATACAGTTTATCCTTGCTAGCAGGTCTCAACTTTAAGTCTTTAAGAAACTCCTGTGTGTTTGGGAAACAGACACAGCCTTTTGTTGGACTGGCGATCTCACTTTTTTAAGTGACAGGTGATACCTAGAAGTTTGGTAGGAACTGGTGTCTGTGTAGTTGAAAATTACATTTCATAGCAAAAGTGTTTGATAAGTTTCTCCAGTAGGAGCTGACATTCTTCTGTTTGTGCAGAGTGTAAGAAAGTATTGCAAGACATCTAACCCCATTTTTTAAAAATTCCAAATGTCAATGAAGTGCACAAGTTATTGCAGTGTAGTTTTAAAATAAAACTCAAAACATACTTGACAGATGTCTAAACCTCTCTGCGGATTTCCTAAATCTTTGATCTCTTGTCATCTCAGATTAAAATGAAAATGAAGAAACCTCCTATTAGGGTAAGGCCAAGGGCCTGACTTCCAAAAGCCACTCATGGGCTGGACTGCATCAAAGCAGCGTGGCCACCAGGGCGAGGGGGGGGATGCTGCCCCTCTGCTTTGCTCTGGTGAGACCCCACCTGGAGTGGTGCATCCAGCTCTGGGGTTCCAGCACAGGAAGGACATGGACCCGTTAGAGCAAGTCCAGAGGAGGCCGCCAAGATGAACAGGAGGATGGAGCGCCTCTCCTATGAGGAAAGGCTGAGCAAATTGGGACAGTTCATCCTGGAAAAGAGAGGGCTTCAGGATGACCTTCCAGTGGCTTTCTAGTATCTGAAGGGAACTTGGAGGAAAGAGAGGGCAATATTTACAAGAGCACGTAGAGACAACACAAAGGTGAATGGGCTTAAATTGAAAAGTGTAGGTTTCGAATAGATACTGGGACAAAATTCTTTACTGGTGAGGCACCGGAACAGGTGCCCAGAGATATGGTGGGAAAATCTTTGAACACATCCCTGAAGTGTTCAGGGGCAGGCTGGACATGGCTCTGTAACCTGGTCTAGTGGAAGATGCCCCTGCCGACGGCAGGTGGGCTCGGAACTAGATGATCGTCAACGTGCCCCTCCAACCCACACCATTCCCCGATTCCGCCGGCCCGGGGCCCTCGCGCCGCCGCCGCTTCCGCCGCGCGGTCCCTCCCGCGGGCCGCCCCCTCCCGGCAGCCCTCGCGCCGGAAGCGGCTGACGACAACAACAAACACCGGCGGCGGCGGCGGCAGTGCCAGGCAGGGCTCCCCG
>WBMZ01011157.1:0-46714 GCA_013400975.1 Atrichornis clamosus
CGCGCCCCGGCAGCTGCGCGGCGCCGGCAACCCCGGGCCCCGCACCGCCGCGCCGGGCCCGGGCGGTGTCACCCGCCCTTAGACTGCGTCCCTGGACGGGTCTGCCCACGGGAGCAGGGCAGCGGGTCTGGGCATCTCCCTGCAAAACTCAGGCTTATCCCGAGTCCGGTGCGATGTGACGGACCCTGGAGCCCATACGTTGAGGTTATGCTGTGATCACGATCTTCCTCCAAGAACGCTTGTACGTGAATCACAGAATCACAGAACTGTTGGGGTTGGAAGGGACCTCCGGAGATCTTCTAGTCCAACCCCCTGCCAAGGCGGGGTCACCTAGAGCAGGTGACACACGTCCACGTGGGTTTTGAATGTCTCCAGAGAAGGAGACTCCACTGGACATGAAGGCCAAAGCACATAGGGAGAAATGACCGTGCAGTCGACAAAGTACCCGAGCCTTCAGTCCCTGGGTGGACACGGGCAGCAACTGGAATGGTGCCAGGGACCCTGCACTCTCCGCACCCTGTAGCCTGAGGTGCTGAGGTGTGGCCGTAAGGGGTGTCCACTTGCTTGTGGAAAAACTAGGACAACCACAGGAAAAATGCACATAAAAAATTGTTTTCATGTTCGTGTCCTGTAAATAATTGCAGACAATAGATTTCTCCACCCTTTTTTCTTCATGTTGTTTTATTAACTGAAAGAGATGCTAATATAAAATTAGTATCTTGAGGGAATCTCCTGCTACAGGATAATATTTCAGCATGGATGTTTTTGGAAAATAGTGCTACTAAATTGCTGTTGGCTAATGAATATGAATAATGCTTGATACATATTGAAATTCTTCTGTTACTTTTACAAAAGGTCTCCATACTTTTAGCAACAAAAGCATTTCAAGATTTCTTTCTTCAAGACATTGTTTTAGAATTAGTTCTTAAGATCTGTCTTTCTTGTGTCAATATGCTATGAGCAACTAATAAAGTTTTTCTAAACTACAGTAAATCTTATGGAAATTACTGCCTGTCTTTACAGGTACATGCAAATCGTTTCTCTTTTTATGCTAGACAAGTTGGTTAATATAGACTTACTTGTCCATAGAATCACAGTTACCGTCCCAATCACAGTACATCTGTGAACGCATCTCAAAGAAACAAAACAAATTCATAAAAACTACATTAAATTGGGGATTATGGTCATATTGCCTTCTCGGCATCCCCTTAGCATGGAACAAACAGATCCAGATGTTGCATGCCAAACAGCCAGCATGTAAATCATGATTAATATACAATCAAAATCATCATTTGAGACCAAAAGCTTAGATATTTATGGTCAGTCTAGCTGCAATTTTTCTAGATAATTTAGAACACCAGTAAAAATACATTTCAAGTTTGCCTTTGATCTATAGAGTTTACACTTATAAAATTACATGCCATGCCAGAAGCACCTAGTCTGCCATCAAGTTGCAGAGGTCTAAACTTGGCAAATGATCCATTAAATCTTTGATATAGACCTTAAATAAGCCCTTAGCTAGCAAGCATTTGCTGTTTAACTAAGCATTGGGATAGTGTACCAGAATTGCACTTCCTTTCATGGTATTTTTGTGTGTGGATTGCAAATTCAAAACCAGAGGAGTAGAAGTTCTCAGCTTAGTGAAGGGTTTCATGTTAGAGGTGCATTTGGTTTGGTTTGGTTCATTGTTTCTCTTTGAAGTTTGAGGTTATTTTTGTTAAAAACTGAGGCACGTGACAACTTTAGCTCGCCCACCTCTAAGTGTCTACAGTGTGGTGTTCGCATCTGAGATACCTGTCAAGTTTCCCAGTCTGTAGAGACTTATCTCTGTAGTTGATAAAGTCTATGAGATCTGCTAGGCCAAATGCATCATCTGTTCCAGAATGAGAGACAAGTAAATAGTGAACACCTGCATCAAAATAGGATTCTGCTCAAAGCTAAAAGGTCCTTCAGGCTCTTGTGGCTAACGTCTGAACATTTGTTGTGCAACTGTGACTATGGGCAGCATACTTTAAAGGACTCCTGATGCTGTGTTTTAATTATAGTGTCTGTGTGGGGAACAGGGGCCTAGTCCCCCATAATCATAAGCACTGTGCTACATGAATGCCTTAGTAAATTTACCTTCATACTGAAAAAACCCCCAGCCTGTGTTTTTCTTCTGTAGACCAGCTACGCCAAATGCAAGTCTTGTCTGCAATGACATTCCTATAACATTATGACTTTTTTTCCAAACCATATGCTAAATTTATTAATTGCTAGTTTGCACCATGTATGCTTGTGCCAACATTTATTTCTGGCTTAATTATTTTATTGTTTACCACTTTCATACATTTGTAGGGAATTAACATACATTCTGATTTGGTATTTGGCTTCTTGACCTAAAAAAAGTAGAGCTCTTCTGAACTGTCCTCAGAAACTATGCTTTCCACTTCCATAGTCATCATGGTATCCTTTATTGCACTTATTCCATGTTGGTTCATTCTTTATACATGATCAGAATCTTAAACTGTCCCTGAGATGTGATCTTACTGCATCACTTGGACTTCTTTGCCTCTGTTGGGAATATTTCTACTAATATATCTTAGGTTACATTTGCTATGCTATGGTAAGCTGGTAGGCACCAAATATATAGTATATATTTAGCTCCTTTTCCATATCAGTTGTTCTGCAATGATGATAATAGAAATTTTTGCCTCTAAAAAGTAATATAGTCTGAACACCTACACTTCAGAATCTTGAGTGTCTCTGAGAAGAATCAAGAAAATACGACCCAAAATGCAAAAATCACATCTTCCTTATTCATACTTGTTTTAAAGAATTGAAATACAAACACTAAGCATAGACATGACTACCTGTGCCCAAACTCCATTTTTGAATTCCAGAGCAGAGAGGTAAGAACTAATTTACAGTATGCTCAGACATTAAGCAGGTGTACAGAGACACCCCTTGAGATTGACACAGTTTCCTTAAAGACTCAGGTCTCTTTCTGCTGGTCAGTAAAGAGACAGTTTTTATTGGTTAAAAGAGTTTGCCTACAGCAATAATTGCGAGTGATAAGTTAAGAATTTGTGATAAATTAGGAAAACCCATTTTCCCTATGATTTGTGGGCGTAGATAAAAGTTCCAACTTATTCTCAGTCTTTGGATCCATAAGTCAGCACTTTCAAAAGTGTCTAGAGACATGGAATTGTGGTTCAAGCTTTGAAAGGCTCCTGAATTTTAAACCTTAGGCAAGCAGCGATACCAAATCTTTCTGCCAGAATATTTTAAGGCCCCTTGCAGGAGAACTGGAGGACTGTCCTCACAGGTCCCAGGTGTATTACTGACATGTAATGTTGTCTCTTTGCCTGCTTATGACTGGCAGATATTTATGACTGACAGAGCCTGACTGGCAACACAATAAACTCAACTCATCTACTATGTGTAAGCCCTGTTTGCCATGTAATCCCTCATGTGTGAGAGATGCTTGGATTTTGATCATCTGAAAAGTACATATTGATCACAGGATGTATTTGGTAAAATGCAATGCGAAAAGAGCTGACATTTAGAAATAATCATACGTCCAACAGTCACTCCAGGTAAGGGGGGCTGCTGTGGGAAGTGGGCTATGAATCTTATAAACAGTTTAGACAGGCCAAGAGAAGCTGTGGAATAAATGTGGCTTCCTCTACATATCAATATAGAAAAATCACTATGTAGTGCTCCAAGTCTTTAGTCACTTTAGAAAGTGACTCTGGGATCCAGACTTTTGACCATACCTTGCCCTTGCTCTTTGCAAAGCTGTGCAAATCATTCATTTGGGGCAGAAGTGTCACAAAAGGACTAAGTCCTGTAAAATGATCAGAATTTCTTTAACACTTCAAGTGCTCTTTTTCACCATTTGTATCCCTGTCACAATGACTAAAATCTTTATAAAAAATCAAAACCTTTCAACTATCTTTCATGTTAATAATGAACACTAGATAAAGAAGGAGCTCCCAAAGCGGTATTTTAATTAATACACTTTGCACTATAACTAGCTTCTGGGAATTCAGATATGCTTGCACAAGGGGACTTTAAAATTTAAATATTCCTAATAAGCTTTTTCTTACAGTTAATGCTAATTGAGGACTACAGACAAGACTGATTACTCTCCTACTAAAGTAATTCCTCAGTTGAATTCCTACAAGAATGCCTTTTGTTCTTTTGTGGCTTATAGTCACAATTTATATTCAAGAACAGAGTATTGTGATTTTGCTATCAATCTTTTTAGCAACTCTTTTTTTTCCAGTACAGTTTTATAGTTTTGTTTGCTGTCATACTCCCAAACTAGACAGAACAAGACCAAAGACTACAACAAAAATTGGTAATTAGTGCTGGAGTGAACAGTTTTTGCTCCCTCCAAACATGAATTGGTCAATTTATAAAGCTGAGTCTAAACTGGAACTATTAGAGCAAATGACTTACAATAATGCCCACAAGACAAAAACAGTTTAAATCCTAGGATGCCAAGGTGTTGGGTATATTCTCAAGCCGAGCAGCCAGTAACAGAAGGAGACCTGGGACTGTAACTTTATCACTGGATGCAGTACCTCTGTTGTTTTCTTATTTCCACATATTGGCTTTTGCAACTTGTATAAAAGTCTTTATATGTTGTTATATTATTTTTTATTGTTCTACTAGCAGGCCAATTCTTAAAAAATGAGTGTGCAATTCAGAGTACAGAATAAGTAAACCAAACAAATTGACTTTTGGTAAATCCCCTGCACTGTTTGTGTTTAATTTCCAACACACTTCCACTCTTCAGCTTGTTGGTTTAGGACAACATCTTGTTTTCTAAGGCACAGCGCAAGCCAAAAGTTAGAGATTACTGTGAAACAAAACAATACTGCAAAGCTGATTTTGCAAAGCCATTTTATGAGAGAGTTCCGCAAAGCACTTTATGTGTTTCTCTTTCCTAGATGCTCACTTAGAGATGAACTTTGCTGAGTAGTCATGTAAAAATTGGGTGCATCTATATACTGTACAAACAAATTGACCTTCCAGCTCGTGAAATATTCTGCTGTTTTGGAACCCTGTAAATGCCTTGCATGACAAATAAAATTAAATTTATACATATGTACCATGATCCTGTCCACGAGATGAGGTGGTTTCACCCTTTTAGGCAAATTTTTTACATTAAGAAATTAAAATGGCATTACAAATTAATCTATATTTATATTGTAATTTGATAGTGCATTTCTTCCCTATGCAGAGGAAAAGGTCATATTAGATCATAGTAAGACTAGAAATTCTGGCTGAACTTAGATTTTGTTCCAGAATAACATTTTCTGAAGGAATAGAAGGAAAAGTTTCGGGTTTTATTTATCACCTAAGATACTCAGCTTCTTGCCATTTTCTTTTCCAGAATGTGATCTTGTGATCCTTCTATTCTTCAACAGAAACATGGGCAGATTTTGCAGTACATATCATCCCTTATCACTTTGTGAGATGTGACTAAATTTTCATGTTTCCAGGTTTTCTCTTTGGGAATATGTAGCCATGGATATGCTAGGAAATCACCCTCTTAAACCATTTTTACCTAATAGTTTTGCAAAGAAAGAAAACATTGAAGTTTCATCTAGTTTTAGATGAACATTTAAGTTTCATCTAATCCAAGTATCATTAAATTGGATGTACTTTCCTTAAGTTAAACAAAGAGCCCAACCAAGGAATTCTCCAGGCCTGTTTTAGTTGGAGCTGATCTCCCAGTGATTGTGTCTTCGCTTTTTTCCTTTCAAAGCCACAACCTCACTTTGTATATGTTTTTGCCCTTTCTCCCTCTATCTCTTACCAGTAACATTTGTGCATGGCCATGATGAGAATTCCCTCTGATCATAATGATTTGTGATTTCTTTTTTTCCAAGTGCTAGATAGCTGCATGCCCTATGTTGTTTTCCATAATTAAGGTATATCAGTGATTAAATCTCCTGAGAGTGTGGGATGAAAATTGATGCTCCAGCCTCTCTAACACTCAACTCACCTGGGTATTGCAATAAATTACTTTCTAGGTCTGGATCAGTATACTGAAAGTTATTGTGGAAAATGTGGTGGCCCTCAGTCTGAGCTACTCTGAGATGGCTTTCTCTGTATAAATTGTCTTTGCTATGTAGTTAGATGCTTGGATAAAAATTAATTTGACCATATGATACAACTCCACTGATCCTTCCAGCTTCATGTGATTACTTATAAAAGAATCTTGACATATTTGGCACATAGTAGATAGTAAAACATTATTCATGGTGAAGAATGCTCATGAGTAACTTTAATAATTACTGTAGATTTTAATATAAAGAACAAAATGTTGCACTTTAGTTTTAAATTTGCCATCTGGCAGGAAATTTTCTTTTCCACATCTTTATAAAAACTCATCAAATATACACAGGCCCGAGCAAGAAACACAGAAATATTTGTCAATGCTTTTACTTTGAGGAATGGGCCCATCACACTGATTGCATCATACTGGACTGTATCAACAACTGGGCTGTGGTAGAGTTCTATTTTTAATCACAGAAGTCAAAAATAGAGGGGACACATGCTAGCTCACAATAATTTTCACAATATATTCTTAAATATTTTGTGCCATTTGATCAAGCTGTAGAATTTAGAGATGCAGAAATCTTTGATAATTTGATTCACTGGATAGTATTTGATTAGATATAGCTTTCTCCTTGGTCCTTTCTTTGGTTTACTGTGAAATTTTATATTGATTTAAAAGATTTACACACATTGATCTCATAACTGCAACAGTATGAGACACACTTCGAATTCAGAACCTGATTAAGATGATCTTTGCTCTAAGATACTGAGTGTAAAAAAACCCTATTTGGATATAGAAGCTGTTACTTACGAAAATTACGGACGGCAGCTATGGAAATCTTTTGATCTCAAGCTGTTACTGACACTGGCAGAGTAAGATAGGGAAAGAGGAAATGAAAACACAAAAAACCATAAGCAGAATGAAGAGTTGAAATTGTCCCCTCTGAGTCAGATTCATCTTCCCTTTGCTTGAAGAGAGCTAAATACTTGCAAAATAAAAACTTAAATATGTGGTTTTGGGTTTAATTTAGTACTGGGTGCAAAGGAGATTTTCAGAAGACAGTATTCCACATTGATTATAACACTTTATGATGGGGGTTTTGTTTGTTTGTTTTTGTTTTCCTTATACTACTTCCATGTTATTTGTGAGGATTTTGTTGATTTTAAATGGGATTCAATTATTTTTTTTCAACAGATAATCTATAAAATAAGATAAAATGGGCAGGGCAAAATTCCTCCAAAATTTTTTTTATTTTGTGTCTCTGTAAATCAATATCATTTATGTGCCTCTTCTTAGTCTCTAACACATGAACATGTTTTAAAAGTGTCCAGTAGATTATTGTGTCCATTTGGGAAGGCCATTTACATCATAAATGTATCAGGTGGTGCCAGGTATTGTCAATCAAAATGCAAAGGAGTTAGTCAGAGATCAAATTTAGGCAATACTGAGAGAGAAAGAAAAGAGTGTTTTGCTGGCAGGCACTGATGGTTTTCCCTCTCCTTACTGATTCCTTCCTTTGATTTTTCTTTTAATACTTTTGGAGAACTGATTCAATGAAAGGTCTAGTTAAGAGTGAAGGGAGAAACAAGGAAATCAAACTGAGCTTCAAGCTCAATTTTGTATTTTTGACTGCACTTTTTGTGTGCATCTAACTGCCATTAAGCCAGCACAAATCTTTTACAGCTCTAGGTTACTGACTGCTTAAAGTTCCTGAAAATTTTGCAATACAGTGTCCTCTTACTTTCATCTCTGTCTACCTCCCTCTGTTTCTAGGGACCACTTAATTCAATTTCCACCAGTGTGAAATTCTTGCTTTTTGTGAACCTAATTAATTAGCCATAGAACAGAAAGAGCTGGCCTAGCAATGCTTTGCAACTGGCAGTTCAGGTGGAAACCCCAATGAATTCTGTTACTCCTCTGAATACTTAAAATCAGTCTCTCATGTTACTTTCCTGGCTCGTTTTTCTCTCAGCATGTCCAATTGGGCTATTACCTAAGTGCTCGGTCCAGGTTTTCAAACACCTGTTTCCAGAACCTTGCTCTCAAGGACTGCTCCTGAAACTTCAGGTTCCTCACTTCCCTCTGGTTATTTTTCCCCTCACAGATTTCCATATTGTAAGCAGAACCAAATGAGGCCAGGTCCTCATTTGCATTTCTGATCTGGCTTGGATGACTATGTCTGTATTATCCCTTGTATGCATTTTATGCACCCTACACAAAATTTGGGAGAGCAGCGTCACTAGATACTTGACTACTTGTACCTACCTTTTCCTGAAACAAAACTTAAGCATACAAATGTGATTTGATCTTGTGAAAGGAGACTCTTGTGCATCTCGGAGTACCCCAAGTTCTCTCATCCATTCAGTGTCCAGCATGAAATCACTATAGACAGTTGGGATAGATGGAGGCTGTTCAGCCATGCCTTGGGGAGCTGGGGGTGTTTGCACTTCAGATAAATACGTGACTAAGTGGGTCTTAAAGTGCCTGCAGTACAAGCAGTGTTTGCTTAGAGCATGGTGTCTGAGTCACTGCAGAGCAAGCTCCATTCATGTCTTACAAGTCAGCACTCAGCATTCTGGATTCCCCAGTACCACAGAGATATGGACCCTCCTTCCAGTGGAGGGCCATCAACATGCTGAAGGGACTGGAGCATCTCTGATGAGGAAAGGCTGAGAGAGCTGGGACTGTTCATCCTGGAGAGGGCTCAGAGGGATCTCATCAATGTGTACAAATACCTGAAGCGAAGGGGCAGAGAGGACAGAGCCAGGCTCTGGTCAGCAGTGCCCAGTGACAGGAGCAGGGACAGTGGGCACACGTGCACACACAGGAGGTTCCCTCTGAACATCAGGAAGCAGCATTTTACTGAGAGGGTGACTGAGCACTGAGACAAGTTGCCCAGGGAGGTTCTGGAGTCTCTATTCTTGGAGATGTTCAAAACTCACCTGAACATGGTCGTGGGCAGCCTGCTGTAAGTGGCCTTGCTTGAGCAAGAGGGTTGGAGCAAGTGACCTCCAGAGGTCCTTTCCCTCCTCAACCATCCTGTGATTCTATAATTCATTCCAAACATAAAAGTTCAGCACAGTTCCTGGCAGAGCCTCAAGATGCCCTTGCACTGTTATTTCCATATCAGAATTACAATGTTTTATGGATGAGTAGATATCTCTTAGGTCATTCAGTTTCCCTTCATTCAGACACCAAACTTTTTGGACCTTGGACCTTGTATTTGAATTGTCGTTTTAGCTCTTTCCAGTTCTGTACTTCCCTCTAAGTCCTCCACAGAAATCTCAAATGCAATTTCCATCAGCTGGTGTGTTTAATCATCCGTTATCTTAATCAGTCATCTTTTGTGTATGTTATCCTATAGCTGTGTGTGTGCCCGTTCAGTTAATATGCTTGATGCATAAACATCTGGTTATAGCTAACAAAATGATTATTATTTTTGCCATAAGCAGAAACAAAAATTAGAAGGAAGTGCTGCCACTGACATTCTTTGAGGTAATTGGTTTTTTCCTTGCCAAGGGCTTACAATTACTGTGTAGCTATTTTTGTATATAACAGATTTCTTAGTTCTAGTAGAAGGGATGAGGTCACTGTTTCATATCTATGGAGATATGGATCAGCATGCAGTATTCTACTTGATACAGTAATTTACAGGAGCTCTGCATTGTTCTTGTTTTCACTGTGGATTCAGAAATCTGTATTTGCTATCAAAACATAATATGCACATACTGTAAATTAAATTTTCCCCTTTTTTGTTTCCTGAAGAGAAATTATTTCTTTCCTAGTCCTACAAAGCTTTTGCTTGCAGCTTTACAACTCCTACTGTTCCCAGTTTGAGGAAACACCATCTTAATAGAAAACATTGTTTAGTTATGAAATACTTCCATTACTCCTATGGATCATTAAACCACTATGAAAACAGCAGAGAAGCTGAATTTGCATGCTGCTATGGTACAGATGCTTTATGTCCTTATCCTTCCATTAGTCATTCTTTGTGAAGTGATATTGACAGACACAAGGCTTTCTACAGGTGTAGGAAATCATGCAGTAGGGCAAGGAAGCTATTTAAGCTTGGTTTTCAGAAAGATAAGATTTTTTTTTTTTAGAAAGTAGTCCAGTAATTTCCAGTAATCACTTTTAGCTACAGTTCTTTTAAATGACCAGTAGAAAGCCTTTTTGTAAGTGGAAGGACATCCTTAAAGATAAGAAAAAATTTCCTGGCCCAGTTAGCTGCATGCTAAATAATAAAGACTGAAAAGTACTATTCAACCAAAACTAGTGAAAACCAGGTGACTTGATGTGGTCATGCATTGTCATTGAATATCAGAACAACAAAACAAGCTTATTCTGCCTTTTTATCACAGTATTGAGTTCCATAATTCCAGATATATTAATTATAAAAAGGTATAAAATCTTCTCTATGCTTGAAAGTAGGTATGAAATATAATTTTTATATGTTTTGGTCATGCTGTGTGACTATTCACCTATCTGCAATGGTGTAGAAAAACAGACTGAGAAATCTCTCTTTTTTCATTACATAGTTCTGTTTTTAAATGGCATTATGTTAGTTCTGTAGAAAAGAACA
The DNA here is from genome assembly GCA_013400975.1 of Atrichornis clamosus. NCBI lineage: Eukaryota > Metazoa > Chordata > Aves > Passeriformes > Menuridae > Atrichornis > Atrichornis clamosus. The sequence continues at coordinate 10,644 of WBMZ01011157.1, forward strand.
AAATATATACATATAATGACTAAAATGAAAATGTTGTGGAGTTTGGTAAATAAATTTGTTAGAGGGTTTTTTTACTATTATTTCACTTTCTAAAGGGGTGAATGAGAATGTAGATCTATTATTTGCCTCGGCCTCTCATTTTGCGAGATGTGAACTTTTTTCTCCTTAATAATAACTAGAAAAGTGGTATTCATTCTTAAAATACTTGACCTGGGTGCTTGACTTTCTGGCTAAAGAATGTTACACCCACGTAATTGGTGTAGAAAAAACATGACCCCTTGTTATTAGTAGATGCTAAAGCTCTCCTTTCACGAGTTCAGTATGTGCTTCCAAAGCCATCAGCCTGAGATATGACCTCACATTCTTACAGTTTCTCACATTGTTCTGAGATAACTATAAGAGTTACTATGCAAACCTCTCCTTCATTTCAAAGAGGATTTTGCTTGAAGGAGTTGTGCAGAAATGCTCCTGTTCTTTATTTGATGTGAATTCCTAAAGTTGTGAAGGTTCAGCTCTGTTAGAAACCTTGTAAATAGGAGTAGCCAGTGCAACACAGTGATGTGGTCAGATGCCAGTCCAAAACCTGTAGTGCTATTTATCTAACAACCCTCCTGAAATCCAGGCAGGCCCTCAAGGAGCAGTCCTTTTCCTTCTTACACAAGCTATTATAATATTATATTAAAGAGCAGAGGTATTCACTCCCAAGAGCTTTTTAGTAATGCATGGAGGGATTGCTACATATTCTTCTCTTACCTCTACATTGCTTAATTAACCAGTAAGATTTAGTTACTTAGTAAAGGTTATCATTGTCTATTAAAATCTTACTAAAGGGTGCCAAAAAGCATGTATCACCAATTACAAGTATCATAAACTGTAATAATTTATTATAGCTTTTTCATTAGTGAGTTCTTCCATATTTGTTAGCCTGTGACTTGGTCAGGAACTGGGAGGAGAACAGAGCTCTCTCTCTCTGCAGGAGTGAGAGATAATAATTCCAAATAAGACTTCATGAAAGTGGTAACAGCAAAGCTTGTGCTGCCAGAGTGACTGTGGAGTCCTTTGGCATCCGAGCCTCTGCCCAGAAAGAACATTCTACCTGACTGCCAGCGCTACCTTTGCACTCAGGTCCCCAGAAGTGTAGGTTGTCGTTGTTTTGGGTGCACAGCACTGGCTTACAGGAGAAGCTTTGTAAGTGTTCTTCCCTCTGTGCAACAGAGTCAAGCAAAATGCTTGAGAACCTTGATAGGAAATGGTTTTTTGTAAAAAAGAGGAAGAAGAAGAGACTGTCATGATCTGTGATTGCCTTAATAGGCATCCATCTGCTATGTGACTTCATAGCTTGCTAATGCTATGCTGCATCCATCTGCTGTGTGACTACCAATGGCTTTCGGAAACGCTTAAAGAAAGGGATCTCACTCCATAACTCAGACTTGGAGGACTTAAAACATGAAATGGGACAAGGTGAAGTGTAAAAGAGGGAAAATTAATTTACAATTATTCAGGAAAACAAAATTCTGACTTGTCTGTACAAGTCTTGGAAGCTGCTCCCGTCTGGGATGTCTGACTTGCCATTGGAGAGGTCCAGTCCCAGCTGGAACAGAAAGGTAACTCGTTCTGTGACTAGCAGGACTGGAGACAAAGCTCAGCACTTCTAGAGCTGGAGTTGCTAATGACACACTTCAAAAAAGAAGAATGAAGCTGGGAAAGTCAAAGGAAGGGTAATCATGGAAGCAGTGAATAACACCTGTCATTGCAAAGGAATCTAACTGTCCTACCCTTTTCTTAAAAATACTGCTGTAAACCAGAAACTGAACCAGAAGCATGATGTTCATCAGGTTTCCGGAATCTCTGTTCACACTGTCTGTCTGTCTACTGTGTTCTCTGCTTTGTAATTGTTTTAATTGCTAAACGTCCTCTGTCGTCCTCTCTTCAAAGCATTCAAACCATGAAGAATTCCTCCAATAGATCTCACACGTAATTTTGTTCAACTCGACAGTGTATGATGTTGACAAAGTTACTTTCCTCTTTACATATTTTGAGTGAACAAAAGGTGTTCCACAATTACCAGCCATCAAACCTTAGAAAAGATATGGTCTGTAGGGTCTAGCAAGGATGGGATGAGCCCTCCTAGAATACAGCACTGAACACCTCAAATGTGGGACCCAGGCTTATGCCTCTGCACCCCTTGGCCCCACAGGGAAGCAAAACTTTTGTGTGTACCAGCTCAGTGTTCTCACTCACTCTAATGGTTTCCATTAGGAGGAAATTACATCTGCTGTTCTGTAAAGCTTCTGTTTGGGACAATGAGAAAGTCAGGTGTACTAATGACATCACTTGACCTCAGCAAATATCATTAATAAGTTCCAAAAAAGCACCATGTCTCTGGTAAAAAGGATTTAGCATATGAGACCTTCCTCTTTACCCTTCCCAGTGAAAAAAATGTGAGAGAGATGCAGAAATGTGGCATTACTCATGTTCATGGGTGTGTCAGTCCCCAGGGTGGGGCTGTCCCGAGGATAAAACTTGGAGGCACATAGAAGATATGTGTTGCTAATACATACCATCATATTAAATTAATTAGTTGCTATGTATTAAATATATGCATGCAGTGATTTTATTTTTTGGCCTTATATGATTTCACCATGGTTCTATTTAGGTGACTATTTTGTGAGAAAATTTTGCATAATTAAGCTAGGGTGAAAAAAAAATAACTCAGTATTATATAATAAAAATAATAGCAACAATAATAATAACAATAATCCCCCCTCATTACTCCTTAAAGTCTGAAAGCTGAATGCCAAATACATATGAGGGGAATGTTTGAAGAATGGGGGTTTTGTTTGTGTTTCAAATGTATTGTTTGGTCTTCTGAACTTTCAGAACAGTATGCTATTCCCAGATGCTGCCACGCAGCTCTGACGATGTAAGCAGTACCAATATTGCAGTCATATGTTCGAAGAAAGAGGTGAACTCTGAAATATCTTTGCTGGATTCTGTTAAGGATGATTGTTTAGGATACAGGTATTTTGCATTAAAAAGAACTTCAGTCCACTGTTGGACACCTCCTCCTGCTCCGCTGATAGACCTGAAGCAGCAATTTTGCAACAAATGCCCTAAAAACAAATGCATCTGTACACAGATTTAAATCCTGCTAAAATATTAATCTGATTTACAGAATGGACTTGATGCAGAAATTACAGGGTACAATTGATTCCTGCACTCAAAGCTGATAAATAAGTGTAATATTCACTTCAGCACCATTCCTCTAGATTTACATCATTGGAGCTGAATTTGTCTCAGCAGTCTCACATCTACTCAGAAACAATGGATTTTAGAGACACAGAGTCAAGGGAAAATGTCCACTTGTAATTTTCTTTTTTCAGACAACTACTTAATTTTAGTGTCTGACTTCCTCAATTTCTCCAGTCATAGTTATATATGTATATACATAAATATAAGTACAGGTATATATATAGTGCTGTCACATATATACCTATTTCTATGTATGTCAGAGAAATCTTTTTGTTAAACACAAATGTCAAAGTTATATTTTTTCTATTAGTTTTAAATGTATTTTCTTAGTAAAGAATAGGTCTTTATTTATAAAAGTCTTGTCAAAACGTTTGTCTGGAATACTATGAAAGCAACTGCCATGTCAATAAAGGACTAACTCCAAGGATTTTGTACATTTTTTTTCTTCTTCTGCCCCCAAATTGTATTCTTCCTGTTGTACATTTCTCTTGATGAAGGATGATTTGGGATTTTTTATGAACTAGCAACATCATTCATGAAAAAGGTAGGTTTTGTTATAAAGGTAAGGACCCTAAGATGGGGAAGCAGTGAATAACTGACAGCTTCAAAAGCAGCAGTGTTTGTCACTAACCTCTCCCAAAATTAGCCTGGAATATTAATGCCAGAAGGAAATCTGCTCATGCATGCCAATGCTTGGTTGAATAGTTAAAGATTTTATTATTTTTGCTGTTGGATGGAAAATGTTGGTGATATCTAAATTTCAGATCAATTGTGGTTTGTGATCTCTCCTGTGAGAAGAGTTAATAAATGTTGAACTGTATTCATGAGGAGGCTGCAACTATTGAAATTCTTTGTGGATTCCTAGACTGACTCTGGGTTATGGGCATAGAAATGGGATCTGCAGAAGTCATGTGCCTGTACATAAGCCTGTAAAGAATAGCACAAGGTCGTGTTTAAGACCTGCTTGTCAAGGATGTAAATCTCTTCCTTTGAGCTTGGGATGCCTTTCTCTTCTTTGGCTTGACTGCTCTTATTAAGTATGTAAATTCCTTTGAGTAGTTTCCTTTGAAGATGAGATTATCAGTCCTAATCTTTTTCCTTAAAAAAAAAAAAAATCAGTGTAGTTTTGGACCATTGTGAGGTGATTTAGTGGTTATGGCATTCACCTGGGAGAAGGTAAGGCCTTTAATTTCTTTTTATACGGTGGGGAAATGCTTTAAAAGGAAGGCTTGAGAATCTCAGCACCACAATACTTTCTTGTCTAGAAGGTAGATGATGGAGGTTCAAAGCCTCAGAAAAAGCATGGGAATTATTCTAAACCTTTGATGTCATGGATAAAAGCTGTGTTCTTCAAACTGTTGTGGAAACAGGCACTACTGCTACATCATTTGATAAAGTGGTGTCCTAGGAAGAATGATGGTTAGACTAAGACACAGTGTACTGTCATGATAATCTGGCCTTTGTTTTGTTTCATAGATGCTTGAGGTACTTTCTTTAAAGACCAAAAAGCCCCAAAGTTTCTGTGTCTTTCAACAGCAAATAGGAAGATATCTCACCTTCAGCCACAAAGGGACACAGCATCTCACCTTGAGCTATGTTTAGGTCAATTATTTAAGGGTTTGACTTTTGATCCTAAAAGGTCACTCTGGTAAAAGTGATGAATAGTTGTCTAAAAGAATAGGAACTCAATTTTCTGGAAGAATGAAGGGTTTAGGTAGTTCTGCGTGTTGTACTCCGTGGCTGTCATATTCAGTGCCACTAAATGAACTTAGTTAAAAACAATCCTTGTGGAGAACGCTTCCCTCCAGCATTTAGTTCAGCTCCCTGGCAAGGCTGAGTGAGCACACTGGCTTATGGCTAAAAGATGATAACTGAAAGAAAGGGCTAACCTTTCCCATGTGTGAAACTCCAAGGTTATATGCAGCACCTTCCCTTCATGTACAGCACATTTGTACTTCCTTGTGATGCAGCCTGGCAGACTGGTTCATAGAAATCACAAATTTCGAAGCCCAAGCTGTCAAACTACACCATGAAAGTTTTAAGAAAAAATTGCTTCCTTGTTCAGTAACGCGTCTGCAAAAAGCTTGGTGTACTATCTTTACTGGAATATAAATGCTAACGTGCCATTACAAAGACATTTGAACAAAGACAAAAATAATCTCATCCTGCCTGGACTTGTTAGATATTACAATGCTCAAGAAAAATATGTTCTGCTTTTCCTATTGCTGAAACTGAAAAAATAATAACTGAATTGCCATGTAATTGTGAGTTGGTGAGTTGAGTCATTGCTCTGCTTGGGAAATTGTATTGTTCTACTCATTATAGATTATAGAGATATGTAATATATAATATATGCCTATAATATCTCTCTATATGATTATATCTGTATAAACGTAGCTAGTATATCTCCATATGGCTATATCTAATCCATATGATTGGATGGAGATATAAATAAAGTTATATAGGTCTAGATAGAAATACAGATATTTTATTGATGAACTGAATGGTTCAAGAAACAAGTAGTAAGAGAGAGAGCCTTTCACTGGTCTGAAATCATTCACATATTAAATGGGCAAAAACCTATTACTCGTGGCTGAGTAGTGGAATAGATTGATTTTCTGAGTCAATATGCCCCCACATTATGAAAAAAAGCTCCTTCTGAATCAGGATCAGGATCCTTTTGAAACCCTTCCTAAGTGTTCCCTGTGCTGTAGACAAAAGAGAATAACAGAACCTGAATTTTCACCTCAAAGCTGTTACCTACAGAGTGTACATGCTTCTCTGAAACTGCATGTTTCCAATGTAAAAGTGTTCAAAAAGCCTTTTTATTTTACTTGAGTAGCCAATCTTTAAAGCATTTAAAGTGGATGTCTCAGGCTCAAACAAGCAATGTCTTCAGAGAGCGCAAAACAAAGTAGAGTACAGAAACAGTAAAAAAGGAAATCGGTTTACTGATATGTATGAAACATATATTGGTAAGAAAAGTAATAGATTATATTTAATTATATTGGATTCTATTAAATATCATGTTCACTTCAGATATAATCACTGGTCTAGTTATGCATTATGCTAGTTGTTATATTCACTTTGCAGCGCTATTGAAATGTTCAAAAAGAAAAGAACACAGTATAGATGGAAAGGAAATACATTTCAAGTTGACATATATCTTCCATCTCCTTCTACATGTGAGTGCAAAGAAATAAGCTAATATGAAATACAGTAGTGTCATCCTGTCCCTTTAAAATAAAACCACTGGCACAACCCAATCCACAGCTTTTTCATACAGGAAAAGGTTTTCAAGTTTTCATGTGAGAACAGTTTTTAAATCGACATCAGATAGCACTGAAGGGGCTCTGGGATGACCCTGCTCGAGCAGGGAGGTTGGAGCAGATGACCCACTGTGCTCCCTTCCAAGCTGACCCATTCCGTGCCTCTGGGAAGAGTGGAGACTTGCAGCTGTGTGTTACTGCTGAAGACACTTCACTGTGAGCTCAGTCACGAACTTCTGCCTGCAGAGCAGTTGCTGAGTGAACACACTCGACATGCCTGTTGCTGGGGTTATTGATGTCCTCTTCAGAACATTTCACAGCTGGTCAAAATAGTGTCTTTTGGAATACTGCTTTGATTACCGTTTCAAGTTGGTGGATTAACATATGCTGAATAGTACTATCATTGTGTTTATCAACTGCAACCTTGTTGTGAATTATCTTGTGTCTAAATCTGCAAAACCTCATTCACCCAGTTAATGTGGTTCCTAAAACATTATGGTGACTCTAGTGAAGCTGGTACATACTTCTGAAATAGCTGTTGCACTTTGGATAGGAGCCCTTTGCTATCTCATTTCACGAGAAAGGGCAAAATTAATAAAAAATGAAAATGAAAAGACGAGTTTATGAGTACTGATTCTCCACTGTATAAGTATAAAGAAATATTCATGCTAGACACTGAAGGGAATTGTCTGTGTAACTAAACCAGAAGTCCAACCAAACACTTTTTGTAGGCTGCTATTCAAAGAACATAAACTAGACTGTGTTTCTTAACTATTCCCTGGAGAAGCTTCTTTCTGTCTTGTCTCTTATCTCAGCCCAAACCAGTTCAGTTGGTTAGATGATGGATAGGAATCACTGGGTTTGAATTGAGGCAATTTATTTAGTGGAACCTCAGGACAAGAAATACCCCTATAATTCTACATGTGATTAAAACCCAAACACCAAATATTTATCAGCTGAATCTGCTTCTGGCAGTCAGAGTGTACATCCATATGAGTTTTATTCTACAGCAAATCTGTTATCTTCTGTGAAGAGTTTTTATGAGATTTCTCTATAATCTGTATAAATCAGAACCATCTTCTTCTTCTTCAAAAAAAAGTTATTTTTGCAGAATGTACTGAGCACATTACTTTTGCACAACGTACTTGCTTTTTTCCTAGCTTGAAATTAACTGCTCAGTTCTTTACAATCAGTATTACTGTGAAAATATTCAGGAAGCTGGAATACCTACTGACTAGTTTCAGTCCTAAAGAAATAGGAGAAAAAAAATCAGATATAAAGAGAAGAAAAAATCTGATATAAAATGGGAGATAAAAGTAGTAAGTTCTAAATGTTTTCTGACTTCACAATACAACAGTCACTGAAGTATTTCAGAGGAAAATAATAATGCCTCAGAGAACAGACCCTAAATATTTCATGGAAGACAGTAAGGAGGGACCAAAGAGAGGTTGTGAGATCAAGATGTTGACTGGCCTTGAGTGTAGCTGACATGAAAGCAGGTCTCCTCCTGTAGGTTAAACACTGATAAAAATATTATGTTGGTGGATCAGTGCAACTTTTGCAAACCTACTGTGGTTAGGGTTAGGGTTTGCAAAACTAACATGCTAGAATAAGTAAGGTACTTGGTCTTTTGAAAACAGTGTCTCCAGGACAGCACAGTCCAAGTAGCTGATATTTACATTAACATCAGATATTTTATGGCCAAAATTTGGTGAAAGAATGCTATTTAGTAAAGGATGTGGATTTTTCTCTAATAGGAAATATGGGAACTTGTTTTTCTTTGAAAAAGATTCACAGAATCACAGCATAAGCTGAGTTGGAAGGGAACTTCAAGGATCATCAAGTCCAACTGCTGGCCCTGCATAGCACCATACCCAAGAGTCACACCATGTGCCTGAGAGTACGGAATGTCTGCCTAATTTTCCACTCCTTGAATATTTACACACACACACATACGTAAATGGAAAGTAAATAGCTTTCATTAGAGAGAGCTACCGTTCTCAGCTTTTAAAAACAAGGAAATTTAAGGGAAGAATGTGTTCCCCAACAGAAGAGACAGAATTCACGACTGACAAGGTTCACAGGTGGCTGTGTGCATTCAGGTTACCAGCAACTCCACTGGAGAAAGCCGTGCACGTGGTAGAACAGTGTTTGCAACACTTAAATAGCAATTTCTATTTTTTGAGTGATACAAGTGTACCAGTTTTGCTACTTATGGAAGAAATTCATATCTGTGAGGGTAGTGAGGCACTGGAACAGGTTGCCCAAGTTGTTCTGGATGCCCTTCCCTGGGAGTGTTCAAGGATAGGGCTCTGAGCAACCTGGTCTAGTGGAAGGTGTCCATGCCCGTATCAGGGGGGTTGGAACTAGATCATCCTTAGGTTCCTTCCAACTCAAAGCATTTTATGATTCTGTTTGGAAGTACCATTGCAATAGAACTTACCACCCCTGCCATAATTCATATTACAATATTCTGCGGACCCTGTATTTGTGAAAGCATAGATAGGGTATTTTGCAGGGAATATAATTTCACGGCTTTTTCTCATGCAGAACTGTTTCATAATCCTAAATGACTGGTCACAAAACCTGTTTTAGAAAGAACATATTACAGTGAAGTGAGAAATACTTTGTTGATATAAAATCAAATGCACTGCAGCACTAGGTTACCTTTCAGACATCAGGAAAGAAGGTAAGAAGAAGGTCTCACCAGAGCTCTGTTTTTTCCTCTTTGAAATGTCTTGGGCTACTTATGGTAATAGCCACCAAATCCCTTCAGTACGTCTTTTTAACATTTAGTTGTTTGGGCCTGATTGTGTGATTACGACCAGGAAGGAGAGGTCTATCATAAACACCCTGTAAAGCTCTGGAATTTACCTTCTTGTTTTGGATTTGCCTTGGATGACATTTCTGGGATTTTGTTTGTTTGGGACTTTCTCTTGTTTTGTTCTGGGGTTTTTTTTGGGGGGAATTCAAGTAAGCACAAATTTCCCACAAGTATCAGATGACTATTCAATTGAACATAGACTGGGGTTCTGTGGGCTGTCCTCTTAGCCATCAGTTTGTGTGAAGACCAGAAAAAATTTCTGGTTTCAGTTCATCTACTGCAGTAAGTTGCAAAGCCTACTTCGAAATCCTAGGTTTATTTCCAGTAGTTATGGAAATCTTATTTGTGAAGTACAGATGCAGTTCCTGGGAAAGTTCTGAAAAATAATGTGTTTTAAGTACAAAAGCAAAGTGCATAACTCAATCATTTAAAGGACGTATTTACCATACATTCATGATTTTCAAAAAATTTTTCTCAACACCTTAATCGTCCGAGATCCCGCATGGATCTTTGGACTTTTGTTTCTATAGGTGGGTTTAGTTTTTGAATTCTTCTATTTAAAAATACACCCCACTGCCACCAGGAGGTGTCCGTGTGCCATTTAACAGTTACTTTGCTGGGTGCTTGCCTTTTTTTACTTCTGGAGCAGGGGGAAGAGCTCCATAATAATGCCACAGTGGTTAGCCGTTTCTATAGGATCATTATTGTTACGCACCCTTGGTGTTTGCACTTCCAAACAAATGAGGATGTTGTGTTTGTGTCCAGAAAGAGTTCTTCATTCTTTCCTTGGATGAGAGATTCACAGATGAAAAGGACCTGTTGAGTCATCCATCTCCTTCCCTTCTAGCATGCCCTGTTCTCTGAAATATACTGTATAATGTATTGGGTAAGGATATCAGTCTGTTGCTAGGGAAATGATGACTATAATCAGACGTTACACAGTTTACATTTTGACTGCATTGCAGGACCAAAAGATGAGGCTGTGAAAACAAAGATTTTTTACTGAAACATAGGTTGTGCCCTATTTGTACTTGTGTATAACTTCCAGGAAGAGAGGAGTGTATATTTCAAAAAGCTAAATATCACACAGTATTTTTATGTTGCATATTCCCATTTGGTCTGTGATGTAATTGGAAAGGGTATAGTGTAGTTTCAGTGCAAATATAGGCATAGAACATTACAAATGACTACAAGACACCCTATTACACTTCAGCCTAAAGTAGGGCCATTTTTATTACCACAGGGACATTCATAAGTATACACCAGAGTGAATAGGAAATCTATTTTAATTTGAACATCAGATAGGGAGAAAGAATTAATTGATAAAATATGTCCAGGCCTGCCTGGTGATAGAAGGTATGGTTTGGATGTACTCCACTGGGTCTCTTGAAAAGTCTGTTCCAACCAAACTAAAATCCAGCCTGTGGCAACAGTCACAAGCATTACTTGCAGATGCTGTGTGTGAGGGAGGGTAATGTGCAGGAATTACACTTTTTTCATGGCTGTCAGATTGACTATTTCTGCTTTTTATTGCATCTTCTAACCAGTGTATTTTTATAAAGTGTATGCCATTCTTGTTGAGAAGAAATCATTATCTTGCAAAAAGACTTCCAAATGGGAAACACAAAAGGGTTATGGTAAAACTTCCTAGAACGTTAAAAGCTTTTTAAGTTTGCCAGATCTAACTTAGTAGCCACATTTCAGTGAGGATATGGTTTTCAGGCTACCTGTGTAACACTGCACTCCCCCCACCCTCAGATTTATGTGTAGTGCTGGTTTTTTATATTCATCTCTAACTGTAATACCATTCCACCAAAAATCTAGGATGGCCTCTTCCAGGAGCAGTTATTGGATTCCTGGTATCGATGGCAGTCCCAGGATGTTTTAAAGTAGATCCAGACCCCAATGACTCATATATGTCCTGTTGTATTGATAAAGAGAAATATTAAAGCAGCAGATAGATATTGCTACAGTAGATGTGTTTTTAACATTCACAACGTGTTCTTGCATCGAGAGCCAGCTACTCACTGAACTGAAAAGAACATGGACAACCCAAGACATTTTACAGGCAAGTGCGTTGACTGAACTAGTAGAAAACACAGTGACATTTCACTGAGAATTAATGATAAAAGATTCCCACATCTAAGATACGGCTAATACACATTGACTAGCTCCTTGCCATTTGAGGTCCCAAATAATAACTGAACTGTATTAGGAAAAATGTGTGGTTTTGCTGATGTGCATATTGTAATACTGAATTTCTTCACACAATAATGTGTTGTTCTTTTTTAATTGAAAAAAAGACATAAAAATAAAAATATATGAGTAATGAAATGGATCTGTCAGCATGCTATGTGGTTAAAAATATGTTTTCTTTTTTGCTGCCTTGGAAGCCTCTATTTCTGGGTTTATACTTAAAAACTGTTCTTTTTGCAATACCCATGTTTGATGAACACAAGACATAACTTGCTTGCTAATGCAACAAACCAGATGCAGAACAGATCAACTCACCTGCTAACATATGAATCATCTGGGCCACACTAGTACTGACTGAATGACGTATACCTTGAATGCTATTATACTGGTTTGCAGAGCTGCTCAAGATCTGATCTCTCTCCCATCCTTCTCCTAAGTGATATGTCACTATTTACTATAAATTACTGCAAAGCTACCTTTTTTTTTTCAATTTCATTCCTTATCCTTTTGTATGCTAAAACCTGATTCATTTTTCAGGATCAAAAGGTGTTTTTTCATGAAACTAGATCTAAGCATTAACTGATTAACCACTGATACAACAGGCTTATTATTTAGCAAATACCAATCACTTACCATCTGTCTTTGCTGTTACAAGAAGGTAGTGTGGATTCTTTATGAATATTTTTGTCTCTGACATCTTTTTGTAAGGCTACCACCTATCACACCACACTCATGGATCAGCACCAGATAATTTCTTAATAGCAAATAGGATTGAAAGTGTACACTGATGGCTAATTTGCTAAAAGCTTACCTTAAGAACTCATAAGCAAGTCATCACTAGCACTGGTCTTCTTATAAACATTTGGTTTCGAGGTACTGAAGCATGTGTTGCCTGAAAATACCAAGAGATCATTTGTACACACAAGTCATGTCTTGGCAAGTCTGTCCTGTGCTCCTAAAACATCAGCAGCTCCAAAGCCATAATGTAAAAATCAATGTAAAAGTACAGAACATGAAATCCTACTGCTTTCAGAACACAGGGATGCTTTTTGTAAACATGAGTGCTCTATATTTTTGTTTAAGCTTTACTCTCTGCTTTTTGTCTCAGACAGACATTGACAGTATGTTACGTAAAATAGTGGAAATATACCAAACATCCACACTGATAATTTACGTCCCTACTCTCTTGCAGGATGAAGTAAGTTCAACCTAAGCCTGTAGAAAACAGTGAGAATGTTCCTGCCACTATCTTTATTTCCATAATTTTCTTGACTGTTACGTATTTCTGCTTTTTAAGAGCATTCTGTGTCCTATATTAGAGAATGAGAGATCTCTGATTTCATTAGAACCTGGTGATGCTATGATTGGTCTCAAGAGTAAGTGCCACAAGTTTATGGATGCTTCTCTTCTAATGTACTGTTGAAAATCTGAAGTTGGTTCTGAAAACAAAGTATCACCTGAAGTTGAACACTTTTGTCTTCTTTTTAGCTGTTATCAACATATCCTAACTGTTCATCACATTTTCAGCACCGGAAGCTATTTTCTGCACTGGGCCCCACCTGCCTTACTGCTAAGAAAAGATATCCTCCTTATATTGCTGGCCTATCTTCTTGAATTCACACTTCCTTCCTGCCTCCGATGCTTCTCCCATGACAAGAACTTTGAAACAGATCCCCTTTTGTGCACTGATCAAAAAGATTAAGTGAAACAATCTTTCCACTAGAAGACTTTAGTCAGTCAATATACAGAAATACAGCACTCCATATATTTCTAGGGTATTATTTTACATGGGGGAACCAGAGGACAGAAAATAAATCAGACAGAAAGGCAGAGCAAACCAAAGTAACAAGTTGGCAAAAATACAGCAGTTCAACACAGGAATACTGCTGAGATAAGGCAAACTTTGTCAAAGTTGAGGTTACTATACTGTTCTCAGTCTCAACAGCAGTTCTTGGTCTTTCCTCTGCACAAAATTCACTGATGTTTCTGAAACGCAAAATACAAACATTAAGCACACCTGAAATTCTTCAGTTTAGCTGAGAAAGGCATTTCTATTGTAGAAGTTCCATCTTAACCACGCTGGTAATTGTTCCTACTGGGCATCAGATAATTAATTATCCATTTGCACTCATACCAGGATACACCTTTTTCTGTTTCAAAATTATGGAAAAAAACCATAACAAGAGAAATAATACAGATGAGTAGCAAGTATACGGACTTTTTTCATATTTAATAATCAGTTTATGGAAGCTCATGGTGGACTTTTGGCTCTAAAATCATAGTTTGATGAAGTAACAGTATGTGCATTCTTGCCGTTGTCTTTTAACATGTGCTCTTTGAAGCACATGGTCAACATTAATGGAAATAAGGAGAAGAAAGAAATGCCAATCTCTCTTTCCAATTCTAGGTCTAAAAGTTCTGTGTGTTTCACGTGGACAGGGAGCCTAAACCCTGCAAGTGCAATGCTTGTGGACACAGTCATAGACTTTATTATGGAAACAAGAACACAAATAGGGAGACTTCTTAAGAGATGGTCCTGCAGGGTGAAGCAAGCACTGAAAATATCCATCTAAAGAGACAGTAAAAAAACTCCCAATACAAAACAAGAAAGCGACCATGATCCCACCAAAGCCAAACATTTAAGTATAAGGAGTACTCTATTATGCTGATATTCCTGACCTGACTTTGTTGTGTGTATATAGCTTTTTGGGCAGATCTTTCTTAGATAATAATGGATTAAACAAACACTTAACTCTCATGAAAACAATAAAATATAAAGAAGATACTGGAACAGAAGCCAGAGGGTCAGGTTAACTGAAAAAGATAACAAAAGCAAAACTAACCCAGTCAAAGTCTGATTCTGTCATCAGTGTCCCTGTTATATGATGCAATTACACAGAAGTAAAGGTGTGAATATACTTAAATTAGCTCTTCTGTAATTGCTCTGGTAAGAGTAATACTCCAGCTACAATGCTGTGACTTGGCACAGACCAACACGTTTACATTAAGTGAGGACTGCTTATAGATACTACAGAAATATCCCAAATTAAAACAGTAAGCCCAGTTCAAGTGATAAAGTGAGCACTCATACACTTTTGAGGGAAGAGGAACATAAATAGCCTTTTACTCCACTAAAATTAACAGTGCTATTTTCCATCACAAAGAGATGTTTCAAAAACCAGCAAAGGCCTCTATAATTTGTTTAAAAATAATAGAAAAAAAGAGGAGAAATAGAAGAAACAGGTACAAAATAGAGAGGAAAGGCTGAAATTAATTTTATTTATCAACACAAAAGAATTAAGAAGGAAAAGTATACTGAAATAAAGAAAAGTACTGAAGGAAAATAAGGAAAACCATCACTTTAATATACTCTAAATACTTATTTCACTATTGCCTTTTTCTGCAACATTTTATTGATGATGTTTCATGGATCATCAATAAAGTGACTCTATAAAAAACCTCTAGAATCTCATTTCCTTCTGGCGTTTGTGCTAGGTTGACAGCAACTAGTCCATGACAATGGGGCAACCAGTTCAGCTTGAAGACTTGATGCAAGAGCAAAAGGGGGAAAAATAATGAAAAAAAGAAGTCCATAATAATGTGTTAAGTTTGAAAGGAACACCAAGTGAAACAAATGAATAAAAATTAGTTTAAGGGCAACAGTATTTTCAAAGCAAATGGACTACTTCTGTTACCAAGAAGATAGGGCATTTGACAGCTAATAAGACAGCAAGGCATTCATCTTCCAAACACTAAAAGGTGAGAGTTAATATTACACTAATGAGCCACAAGCATACGGCTGGCTTGTTTTTTTATTAACACTAATAAATGATCTCATAATACTGATCAGAAGTGGTTTTTTTCCTCCACATATCTCACAAAAGATTTTCAGGTGACAAGTACTATGATACATATGGTAGAAACAAACAGCTGTGGCCACAAAGATGTTTTGTTAACTGATGATTAATATATTCAGGAAGCAATCACACTATTCATTAGTAAAAGTTTACAAACATTAAAAAGTGCATAACATTTGAAACCAACAACACAAAAATATATATAATATATATACTATATATAAAGTGACATCACCTCCTATTAATAAAAGAAAACAAATCTTCTGACCTTGTGATTGGTGCTTGTGTGATTGCCATGGTTTACTACCAGTCACTCTCTTCACTCACCTTAGTCACACAGAGGTGTGGCTGCCCCATTTTGCAGCATTCAGCCTCATGTATGGCCTTGTCTATTGGGGCAGGATGAGGGGGAAAAAAATAAATCAACCAGCAAAACCTACTGCAGAACAGGTTATTAACTTGTAGATATTTTAAGTGATGTCCTGGATGGACAAGCTATCTTGGTATTTTGATGAAGGCCCAGTTTGGACTGTCATTTTGGAATAGATGAAATGGGGAAAAAAATCTAGTCTTTGGGTGCTAGATGCCAAGTCTCTTGCTTCCCTTTCCAACTCCAAGCCAAAAGGCTGCTGTAGCAGATTCTAGCACTTGGCTGTACTGGTGCATCAGTAACAGGCTACTGGCTGTGCAAACTCAACAGCCTGATCAGCTGAGCCAAAGGCAAGGAACAGGAATAAAAACTGAACCCCTTGCTGGATCCAGGCAAGGATCCACTCGTTGGACTATCCAGCATTCTAAAACTCATTTCAGAATACATAATTGGCAATAACCAATGCCAGTTATTTTCCGATGTGTAAACAAGGCCCATCTTTAACAATGCAAATCAGGAAAACCTCTAGCACCATGGAATTTGTTTGAATTTTAACCCATATAAGGTTATTCTTAAAACTACCATAACAATAAAATACTTGGAATAATATTTTAAAAAAATATCTCAGAGAAAGATTAAGAAATTGGGAGTAAAATTAGAAAAATGGGGAAGAATAACATAAAAGATTCAATTTGAGTCTCTGATATGCAACTAACTACAGGTGAGTGGCAAAACTGTACCAAGGACACAACACACGCTCAAGTATTCACATTAACAAATCGTTTTGAAGGCTCATCTAGTAACAAATTAGAGTGTTGCTGAGTCATTTAGGTTTAGGCATAATCAATTTAGCGGTTGACGTTTTTTAGATCTATCATGTGCACATCACCACCTTTTGCAAAAAACCAGCCCTTTCAAAACGTGTGGTAGAAAAATTCACAGTAACAGAAATATTCTTCATAAGCAGTTGAGAAGGGGCAGTGTGGAGCATCTAAGTTGTACAATACAAAAACCATTGTAAATAACAGAGCTGTAAAACAGATGCAAAGTTCTAAAAACAGTGCTTTCTTTACAGTTCTTATAATGGGCAAACACTTTGGCCAGAGAATTTTAAACTCTGAGGATCACACAAGCCTTTGCTTAAGATACACAATTAGATCCTCTGACGTTTCAAAGGCCATTTGCTACAAGATTTACCTGTTCTACTTTCTAAAAGTGTTCCCATCGAGTAGTCATTATGAAGGGATCCATCTGATGACACTATCCCAAAAAATCAATACATGTTCAACCATTGCTAATGACAGAGGTAGAGAAAATTCTGTCTTCTGTCACAGCTTGTACCCCGATTTTTAGCATTGTGTTGAGTGGGTTCCAGCAGTGAAGACACATGCACTTTCTTTTCTACCAGCTTGCTCATGGAAACAAATTTGTTCCAGCACACTCTTGTAGCCTGAAAACATCCAGCAGCTGCTCCACTCCATCAAAGTCGGATGTCAGCTTTCTTGCTTTGCTGCCTCCCCTTGGGCCTCCCCGGTTTGCTCACTTGGATTTCGTTGTGCATCTCCTTCTCCTTCTATAACATAGAAGAAAAGGATGAGTAATCCACCCTAAAATAAAGAGGTCTTGCTACCAGAACCCCAATTGTTAATCCATTAGTTTCAAAAACAAAGTAAAAAGAAATTGAAACTGAAATATGTAACTCTTTACTACTTAGCTAGCCATACTTTGGTTTTGAAGGTCTCTTCAGATGGAAATTCCTAGCTGCAATCACCAGTAAAGTAAGTAAAGACCTAAAGTAGCTAAAAATTAATGAATTTAAGAAAAAACAGTAGGGTATTTTTGAAAAATTATTCACTATGACACTATAACAGTATAAGGGAAAAAATTTTCCTCATTGCACCAAGTCTCAACAGAGTTTGCTATAAAGAGATGCAACTTCAATAAAAGCAATAGTGCGTTAAAGTTGTGTTAGTTCTGTGCATCCGTTTTCAGCACCACATCCACAGCATTCAGTCTGCCTCACTGCAAATCACAGAAGGACCTGAGGAACAGAACACATCCTAGAGGGGCACAGTGGGCAGACAACTCACAGTCTGTCTAACGAAGGCTAAGAAAAGCATTGGCAATTTTTAGTCTTTAGTCTTTTAGTACCTCTATGCAAAGTATTGTATTTTACCTAGCAATTAAAGACCTCACAGGTTCAGGCAACAGGAAGGTGAGTGCAAGTGAGACACAAGTCCCTGGACACCGGACTAATCAGCTCTAGATACGTAACAAGGAATAATGTTAAGACATACATTGTCTCTTGTATATTGCAAGGATTCTCAGTAATTTATACTGAACTGGCTTGATACAGTAGTTGAGAGAAGAAAATTCCACGGCTAGGTTGTAAGGAGGTCTAGAAAGAGGTAGCAGAGCCTCTTATTTTTAATCCACAGATCTTTAGAATAAAGGCAGGGTTCTCAATGCAGATATTGTTTTCTGATTTCAGATCACACGGTACATCTGCAGTTTTATTTCTGTTTCTAAAAATAAGCGTCATAAACACCTTCTCTTTTCGGTGTAGAAGAAAGGGCACATTGCTAGTTGAAAAAAGTTCTTTGCCTTTCAAAGAAGATTGCAAACAGCTTAGACACGACAGCTGTGTTTTGTGCATGCACTGAGTATTTAGGCAGGAAAATGCCTCAGAGGGTACTGTGCATTATCACCTTCAACCAGATGAAAAGTTTCATGGAAAGTTGCTTAACCTATTAAACAGTGAGGTTTGTTCTGTTCATTACAGGTTGAGTAATAAATAAACATTTTTTTTGCAAGTTACTTTCTCAGAAAACTATTCCTCAGTTTCATCTCTCAAATTAGAAAGGATTCCATGAGGATGGGTCTACATGTGATTATTTACTATTGGACAGAAATCCTTTTTGCCTAAATTGTTCAAACACTTTCTGCAAAACCTCCTAAATTTCTTCTGATACTACAAAAGACCAGATGACTGGAATCTCAGGTTTTTGTTCCTTTTTTGCCTGCTCTATCCTCCATATATTCTGACTACTACTATCTGGGCAAGCCAAACTTTCCTGGAAGAAATCTTATTATGAAAAAAAAAAATTACAAAACTGAAAAGCAAAAAAACCCTTGCAAGGTATTTACGTTTAAAAGAAAAATCATCCTGGACAAAAAGCCTAAACATTTCACTACCTGAATGTTAAACATAGAGCACAAAGATTGAGGGAAAGAGCACTAAGGTTCTCATATACCACGTTTTAAGAGATTCTTCTCAACTCACTGAAAACACTCACTAGTCTAAATCCATTTAATCTATAATACACTATCTTGGTACTACAGACTTTTTCTTTCTGCTGACAGAGCTCTCCTACTAAGGGCTTAAAAATATGTTTACAGAAATACATTTGCTAAGGACACTGCTGAACTACCTTTAAAATATGATGGCTATAAGCTCAATTCTTACACAACATATTGAAACCAGCAGGCAGTATTTAAAAAAAGAAACAAACCCAATTAATAGGATACTCTAAGCCACCATACAGTTGTGTGAGCTGGTCAGCTGGCAACAGTTACTAGTCTCACTACTGTGCGGCTTTGAACTCATTTTTCTTCCTGTAACATTACTGACTCTACAATGCCTGTGACTATTCCCCATGCTTACACCCTAAACATTTCTACCATGAACTAAAATCAATCACTTTCAATCGCTAACTTCTACAATCAGTCCTTCATTCCAGTTCTGTATGACTTCAACACCCTATTATCCCCATTATTTGTAGACTGTTGGACCACTACAACTTTTACTAGGAAGTGTCCTTTTCAGTTCTGTGTTCCGCAGCACCTAAAAATCCAGCAGTTTGTTTTAGAGACTAGATCTGCAGAGACTTGTCCTTGTTCTTCATTGTACTTTTTCCTCACTACTTTTGCTACAACCACCTGCAAGATGATCAAGTTTCTTGGATTGCATTGTTTACCTTGAGAGTGTTGAGCAGGATAGCTACCTGCTGATTTCCCTACTAAAATCTTTCCTTTGCCTTCTGTCTTATGATTTCTCTTGCAGTTTTCTACCTATCAGATGTACACAGTGTTGGTTTTACTTAAATAAAACATGTTCACACAGAGTCCTTGGAACATGTATTTTGGGGTTTGGTAAATACATCCATTCCATAGAAAATAACAGGTTGTTAGCTTGTTGTGGACAAAGAAAACTGGGACATTTGTTTTGAAGGGAGAGTATTATACAGTAATTATATGTATTATACATAATTATGCAGTAAACTCTTGATTATCTGTCGCTGGCTCACTGATGAGGGGATTAACCAACCCTCACTTCAGGTGTGGACTACTGCATAACAGAAAAAATCCAGTAATACATTGTTTCTAAACAAGGCCTCACTGCCTTCAAAGCCGTTCTGGCTTTTTACAGGAAACATATCTGCAGGCTTTTCAAAGTGAATGTACTAAATATTCTTGGGTAGTTTAATTTACATATGTTTTATAACTACCTTTTCTTCTTTAACATGTGCATTATCCTACTCTGCCATTACTCCACGCAGTTGAAAGCAAACATACTTGCAGTTTTGCAAGAAAATGCATGTAGCTGTAGTAAGAATAAAAGAAAAGCAAAGGATTGAAACTTGATGTCTATATTTATATAATTAGGTAGTACTTAGCATAAGTTGTTTGACATGCACCTTGAAAGAAATAAGATATAACCCCCAAACATGTGTTTTCTTCTTAATCCTGTCAGGTGTGATGCATATATGCAGCCCACAAGCACTAATATATTCTGAACTGGGATCTGGCATGCAAAATATTTTTTAGCCTCTCTTGGTTTGGAAAGATATGACATGATAATACACTAATATGAATGCTAGGTAAGACAATGCCTTTTCCAGTACTTTTGGTTTAGAGGCTTTTACTTGGCACCTAGTTGTACTAATAATACAAAATTTAAATATATTTTCATTATATCTAATTGAAACTGCATAACCTCCTGAAGAAGTATGCAGGCATTTCTGTGTTTCTACTCAGGTAATTTTATGAGCAACTCTATACTTTTCTGCAGTGATTGTTACCCAGGCTGCAAAAGAGATCTCCAAGAAGAATTAAAGAGACTCCTGAATTATGGATTAAAAATTAGCCTAGCAGTTATTCAAACCATTCTCATCATTACACAGCTAACTGCATGTACAAAATGTATATCAACATATATTACAGGCACAAAGTCACATTTCTTTTATAGCTCACAAAAGAACACAGTTCTGGCTTACAACCCCTCCACAGCTTAATTTAAAAATAGGGATTGTTTATATCTTCTACATGGACAAGATCAAAGACAATTTTGATAAGTGTAAATTTGGGACTGAGGAAAATTAAAGCACGAAGGAACATTGGCACTATGCCTTTCAAATGGCACCTACTTTCTATTTTTCCAACATTTTACACCTATCTCCACTAAAATAAATAGACACACCTACACACACACACTAATAGAGCATTTCTTTTTAAATAGGGAATAAACTAAAGGCCCTGCCCAGCTAGAATTGCATGCATCTAGAATCTACAGGTCCAAAACTGGCAACTGCAGAAGGAATGACTTAGGATGCACATTAGTCCAGAAGACAAAAAAATAACCCCCCACTCAAAACAGCACTGCAACAACCTCAACAGCATGCTGCCCACATCTGACTGTCCTGTGAAGAGACTGCCTCTCAGAACTCCTGTCTTTATCTCTGAGGAAAGTATGTACACAAACAGGGCAGCTGCTTATCAACAGTTTCTTCTTTGCTGCATTTGTTTTCTTCTGCTATTATTAAAATAAGTAAAACACCTCTTCCATAACATCTGAAAAGGGCTTTCTAATATGTGTAAGATCCATTCATTAACCCCTACTCATGTAACATTAAAATAATTACACAATCATATTACTATTTTTATTTCATGTAAGGTCCACTGTCTCTCCTTCTTCTCAACTGAAGGTGCACAACCATTCAAAATTCTTGGAAGTATTAAAGGTAAAGTAAAATTTAGGATTGCATTACAGCTTATCACCTTAAAAGAAGAACAAAGTATCAGCAGAAAGGAGAAAGAGAATTTACTCAGAAACATAGATCCAGGTAAAACAAACAATAATGCATTCCTATTGCTCTGTCCTATGCCAGCTGAAAAAAAAAATTCACAACTTTTCAAGCAGACACACTGCTTCTCCCGCAGGCCTCAAAACAGAGTTTCCTTTAAAAGATATTATGAAGACTTGGGTTTTAAGAAAGTCTTCCTTATTTTCTTCCTTATACTCTACTTTTCATAAAATTTAACTTGATACAGACTCTGCCACTAGGCACTAACTGCAGAATGACTTTTCTTTTTTCACTGATATGTTGTACTTGCAAATAACCACCTTTACCATTTATGAAATCCAGGCTTCTTACTGCAGGCAACCCCTGTTGACTAGAAAAAAAATATTTTTGCTGCTAAGGGACAAGGGAACAATGCGGGCTCATAAATGATGCTTTGTGTACTAGTCTTCTCATTTTAGTTTTAAATAAATATATTAAAAGCTCAGAACGTACTCACCTGCTTTGTTTATATCAAGCTCTGACAACTTTAACGCTAGTTCACTAGAGTTCCCACCCGGAGAGGACACAAGGATGTCATGTAACGCATTTCTTCTACCTGTTCTTCCTGAAGCAATAAAGTCTGCATATGTAGATTCCACATCAGTCATTGCTAACAAATATCCACATAGCAGTACCTGGATGGGAGCAAAAAAAGAAAAACAAAAACACCACCACTTAGACCACCAGACAAACAGATTACTTTAAGGATTGGGAACAGAACTGGAAGGTTCTCATTGTGGGGTAAATTGGCTAACCAGTAACAGAAGAAGCCTCAGTCTCAAAATTTGGCGAAATTAGAGAAGAAACAGAGTAGAAAGCAAAAACTCTGTGTGTATTTTATGCGATCTATACTCAACAGTATTTTAAACAACTTCATTTTCCATGCTTCATAAAGTGATAGTGGGTACTTCATAAAAGCAATGACCTCAGCAACATAATTTCTTTATAGAGTTGTTTCTGCTTTTAATATTAGCTGGGATGTAGGAGGTAGGCAGGGGGTGGAACAAAGTTCTTTTATACAAAAAGCACAGTGTATCGAGTAAGAAAGTACAAATCGGTAATGCTTTTACATGCAGAACCCTGTGCTCGTAACACAGACACAGTTATGTTTTGTGTATTTTCTGTTCTGTTAGTATTAGTTTTGGCATTGTATATAGACCTCTTCAGGCTCAACTAATTTATTTTGGTGTGGTAGTTGCCCCAAAGCGAATGCATTACCATAATGTTACTGAAATAAGTGGAGACATGCTAACAGAGCAAGCAGAATAGCTAAACTATAATGCAGAGGTTTGAAAGCAGTGCTCTGTAAGCTAGGTATAAACTCAGAACTTCTTTTAATTAGAAAGTAAGTATTTCTTATGTCATTATGGAATAACGGGATAATGTGCATTAATGCAAGATCTGCCAATGATACAAGGAAACTCCTATTTCAATCTCAGTAAGAGAAAGATTTGCAACCCTGCTGCAATATCTGCTATAGATCTAAGATATTAGAGTTGGGGGTTTTTTTCTTAATTTATAAAATGTGAAAGGATGTAGGGAGGAGCACTTTCTCTTGCTGTTCATATTGCTTTTACTGTAATCTCACGGGTAGGCATCTAAGGTTTCCTGTAAAATGCTAGGCAACTATGCTTCAAATGTAGCTTTCCTCATGTTTTATGTTTCCAATGTCAGAGGGGAACGGGGGCAGCGTTCTGCTAGAGCAGTACTCCAAAGAAAAGAAAATGGAACTACGAAACCAAAGCAGCACCCCCACAGTTGTACGTTTCCTTCATTTCTAAGCAGTATTTCTCTGGTTTTGAAAAGCAGCACCCCCACAGTTGTACGTTTCCTTCATTTCTAAGCAGTATTTCTCTGGTTTTGAAAAGCAGCACCCCCACAGTTGTACGTTTCCTTCATTTCTAAGCAGTATTTCTCTGGTTTTGCACACTGCAGAGGGAGAACATGGTATAACATAGCTGTTATTATTAAAGTAGCCAAAACTTCACATTTGCATAGAGCACACTAATCTTTTTAATCAGTTCCTACTGCAGGTGCTGGACACTAAAGTAGCCCTTGAAGTCATCACAAACATAAACAGCAGCAAAGGGTTCAGCTTTCTCTAAATAAAAGAAAAAAACCCCCTCATTTTTCATAAACACTTTCTATTTTAAAAATAGATATAAAAAAGACAACAGGCAATCCTTCTTCACCCTCACCTCTGAACAACTTTACAGACCCTGTTCATTTGCCATTTTCATTCCATTCCTCACCTCCCCACATTCAGTCAGCTGTATGAGGGTGTACATCTGATGTGTCTGAGAAGCCAAGAAAAGGGTTCTACACCATATTTTATTTAGTCTAAATATAACTATATCAAGTATCATTGCAAGACTGACTGACTTGGAAAGAAGTTCACTGCTATCAAGCTTTGGTGTCCCATGCCAAATGCTGAATGGCTGACAGGCTAATTTTACTCCTATGAACAACCACTATGAAACAGGAAACTGCTTTAAAAACCCAAACCAACAAAGAAACAAAAACCCCAACAAACCACCAACCCCAAAAAATCAACCCACAAAACCTAACAACAAACACCTAGGGAAGGAAAAGAGGTCAGCAGTGACTGAAAGCCTGCCTGACACACATAAAATAGCACAGTGCCTCTTTGTTTAATAACAAAAGCTTTTATGAGCATGAGACCATGTGCATTTCTTCCCGTGAACTGCCCTCTTACTGAAACACTGCAAGAATATTGAAGCAAATGGGAAGTCTACCATTTTTTCTTTGCCCAAGGTGCAGATATTGCAATGCCAAATATAACAACCACATAGTAATGCAGCACGTAACTTGCAAAGGTGAAGGGAAACAATGAGGTTTTCCTAAGAAAACAGCACAAGTTTTCAGACTTATCTGACCTGTTCACTGATTAGCATTCACCAAAATGAGAGATTAGATGATTTCAAGCAAAATTTACTTATATTTTTTCATGCTTCTTATTGCAACTGATCAGTAGAAAGAGAAGTGCAAACCATGAAAGCAATCAATATACAGGCTTGGATTTCGTATTAGAGTAGAACCAGTCCAAAGTCACCACAGCTATCACCCCCATGAAGACATTAATTTCATTTTAGCATAGCAAAAAAAACCACCAGAGAGTTGTTTTTCATTTCTTCTTTGGAAGCTGCATCAGGCACAGAATAATCACAGAAGACTATGACTGAGGTGGAACAAGCTGCAGGGCAGTAAGGCTTGCAAAACAAGCCAGGTTGTACTCCGTGAGCAATTCCCAAGATGTACAAACTGCACTCCACAGAATACGCTTCTGTAAGATGATATTGCTCTTGAAACATTCCATAAAACATGGAGAACACCGGGGAAATCTCAAGCTTATTTAGTTTTAGCTATGAAACAAGCTATAAAGGCATTGAAAACTGTGCTTGTAGAGAACTTTATCTTAAATGTTCAGTTTCTCTGTGCTCAATATGGCATTACTAACAACATTCTGATCAAAAAAGAATGTTATCAAACATACATTAATGACACTTCCAAATTTTCCTGTCTGTGTGTTCCCCTAATATCAAATACCATTCTGTTTTGTATTGGCATTATCTTGAGACATTACTGCATAAATATGGAACTCCACTGACATCACCCAAGAGCTCCCCTTCCAATGAATGGCTTAGTGCCCAGCAGTTTGTATTTATTCACTGAACCAGTCATTAAGGAATTACCATTCACTCCAAAAACCCACGTTTTTTTTCCCTTCAGTCTCTGTGGAAGGAGTGGAATTTGCTAATAATTCTGTGAAATACAGTTTGAATTTGCTAAATAATCGCATTAACAGTTATTCCTGCATTAAAGATTTGAGGTCACAGTCCCTCTAGTTCTACGAATTTAATTTTTTTTAAAGTTGCGAATGCAGTACTCTGTTACATGGTATTAAACAGGAACAAGAGGGCTGCAAACCTCACTGCTTCTGCCAACTGAACCAGCGAACTAAAGAAAAGCAGCTCTGTGAGAATATGGATTAATGAAACTTGCTGTTGCAAGATTGGCTTCCTTGGTAACTGGTAAGATACTATCCCATAAGAAGCCTGCCCCAGCTGTGCTTTACCTTTCCTCCCATGTAGAGTCACCATGCCTGATAATGGGTTAGAATTTGCAATACAGCCCTGGGAATTTTCATACAGCATCCTGCTGTTTCATACAGAAACTCAGATTCTTAGTTTCATTCTAGAAATGTGGCTTAGACTTCTGTCTCCTTCCCCTCCCAGCTCCTTCCTCACAAAGAGCTGTGCTGAAAATTATTTGGAAGTACTTTACAGAATCACAGAGGTTAAGAATGGTAGACAGGCAAAGTTATCTTGGATTTTAGCCAGTCTCAAGACATGCCTGCATTACTAATGAATACTCCCTATTAAACATAAGGAGTAGAGTAAGTATCCAAAGAACGCAGAAGGAGAAAAGAAGGATGCCAAGGATAGGTTCAACGAGGCGGAGTGCCGGATCCTCAACCTGCGTCACCATGACCTCCTGCAATGCTACAGGCTGGGGGAAAAGCGTCTGGAAAGCTGCCCAGTGGAAAAGGACTTGGGGCTGCTGGTCGACAGCAGCTGAACATGAGCCAGTGTGTGTCCAGGTGGCTAAGAAGGCCAGTGGCATCCTGGCTTGCATCAGCTACAGTGTGGCCAGCAGGACCAGGGCAGTGATCATGCCCCTTTACTTGGCACTGGCGCGGCCGCACCTTGAGTGTTCAGTTCTGGGCCCCTCACTACAGCAAGGACACGAAGGTGCTGCAGCGAGTCCAGAGAAAGGTGACAGAGCTGCTGAAGGGCCTGGAGCACAAGTCCTGTGAGGAGCAGCTGACGGAGGTGGGGTTGCTTAGCCTGAAGAAAAGGAGGTTCAGGGGGGATCTTACCGCTCTCTACAACTGCCTGAAGGAGGGTGTAGGCAGGTGGGGGTCAGTCTCTTCTCCCAGGTAACAAGTGACAGGATGAGAGGAAATGGTCTCAACTTGCACCAGGGGCCATTTAGATCGGATATTAGGAATACTTTGTTCACTGAAAGGGTGATCAGGCATTGGAACGGGCTGCCTTGGAAAGTGGTCAATCACCAGTCGTGGAAATGTTCAAAAGACATGTAGACATGGCACTTAGGGCCATGGTTTAGTGGCGAACACAGTGATGTTGGACTTGAGGATCTTAGAGGTTCTTTCCAACCTTAATGATTCTACGATGAGAATGGTATAATTTAGCAGGTACAGAAAGAAACAGTATTTGTTTTTTCAGAAATTTACCAGAATTTACTGGTAAGTTTACTCCTTTAACTCCACAATCCAATTTGTGTTAAATTTTCCATTTTCACACAATATATAGCAAATGTTACCCATAAGTTTCTGAAGCTAACTGTCAAATCTCTGTAACTGAAAAAAAAAAATCCTAAAAAGTTACCGATGAGTTCACAAATGTAATCCAAATCTGACTGCATTCCATAATCATTCACTGAAATCCAGTATTACACAGTGCCACTGTTCTCAAGGATTTGGGAGGGAAAGTACAGAAATTATGTGACACACCAGCATGAATTAAAAATCAGTGTCTATACCACTTACGGGCTAGAGGTACCTAGGGTTGTTGAACTCAGCCTGTTTAAGGGACTACATACCTAAAAGAAGCCCAAGTGAATTTAAAGCACCTCCACTAATTGGTATTCACTATTATTTCAAATGGAAGACAACAAGAGCGGACACTTGACATATACACGGCTTGTCTATGGAATTTGGCACATGCTGCTGGTGAGCACCAGAGAGCTGCCATTTTCTTGGCAAACCTGCAGTGTAAGGCTAAGAGGTACAATCCTTCAATGTATACTCCCCCTCTTTCTCCATCTATGCTTAATGGCAGCATCAAATAAGAGATTTTCAAATAAAATGCTCCCAGGATTTGGCTGCTAAACGTTGTATCACGATCAGCACATTATTTAAATGTAATTATCTATATTCAGCTTTCACAAGGGAACAAAAAAAAAAGAAAAAGAAAAAAAATTGTCATTTAATAGCATGTCTGATTTAGAGAAGGTGTATAATTATGCTTTTAAAATAAATTTTGGTTCCAAATCTAGCCTTAACTTAGAGACAGCACTACAGGGCTCCTTCCAGTGAGGATATAGATCTATTCCACAGCAACCTGTACCTACATTCTACCTTATGCATGGTCTTTTATGTTGAAAGCAAAAACAGAAGAACAATTTAACAAAAGTATCTTTCTTCCACAGATATTTTATCGATTGTGCTCTATGGTAGTTTGCTTTTGCACAGACACAGACCAGCAGGAAAATAGCATTAACTCTTGAAAGCCAATTAAAGAAAATATTAATACCAATGCTAGCTATCAAACTGGGCATTATTTTAATCTGCACTTTGAAATTCCCTCATGCAGTTTCTTCTCTCTGATGTTTCTGAGGTGACCAGCTCTGTGAAATAGTAATGCAGAACAGGTCGCTCCCCTTTGACAATCAGCATACTTTTAGGGTGAACATTCTACATGTAGTAATCCTAGTACTACTAAGATCGTAATAGAAATTAGTGGGCAATTAGTGGGTTAAACACTGAAACAGAAGAAAATTACCACCTGAGATTTTTATCAGAAAAAAAATTAAGCTTGTTTAAATATGCATTTAAAAAGCACTATGAAGTTACATACCCTTCAGCTCACAACCTATACAAAGAGATCATTCACAAAGACAGTTAACAGGTTTTCCTTCTATGTTATCTAAGTTGCAGCTTACCTAAAGAGATCTACAGAACTAAAAGCCAAATAGTTACAATTCTTACCACATCCTTGCTCAGGCAAATTTCATTATGCCTATGACCATAAGATTTTGGTCTCTCATCTACCATTTAATTTGAGTTCACAAATTTAGCTTTAGCTTAATTTGAATTCATAAATTTAGTTTTGGCTTCCACTGTTCCAAAAAGACTGGGGAGTGAAATAACAGCAACAAATAAATTAAAAAAAAGCAATCATAACCAGTGAAGCAATACTACAGCGACTGTGATTCTTTGGAAAGATACAGTGCACAATTATTGATGGGTTTGGGAGTAATTATAAATAAATGTTTTGATATTTTGAAATTAACATCCTATGGAAGAAACTAATCACAATATTTAAATATCCACATGGGGACACTGTTAGGGAGCAGAAGAGGGTGACCTAGAACCTACCATTACTATTCACTGCCTAACCTAAAGAGAATACCGAATGGCAAGCAGTATGTGCTCAAGAGAAGAGGCATCTACTGCTGTGTGACTTTTTACTTGCAGTTTGTGAATGAACCTCTTGGCTTGTGAAGGGAAGGAACGGGTTAAAGAACTACTTTTCAGGATGCTCTGGTAGTGTCTAAGAACAACTAAACCCATTGCAAGCACCTCACAATCACAGAGATAGATCAGGGCCTCAAGTCAGATGGAAGCATTTTAGCTCCTCACGTGACACACACCTGGCAGCCTGCTGAGCATTCTCACATCCATCTGGGCTGCAGGGAGGTTGATGTTTTAAGGTTCTGGGAGGATGAGGCCAGGTATGCAGCACCTTAGAATGGTGTGGTGCTCTGAACCAAGGAGCACAGTTAACACAATACTGAACAAATACAGCGTTTGTTCAAAAGGAATGGTTTCAGCCTTTGGAGAAAGCCTGCTCATTGGGGTCTTCACATGGCAATCCAGCAGCATTCCTTACAGAACAGAAAGATGAAATAAACCCATGGAGATTATGACACAAAAAATACTCTGCAACGGAAAAAAAGGGCTCTTCCTCAACTGCTGGGTTACTGGAAAAGACCAGTCTGTTGAGGATTCATAACTGACTGGCAGCTTGGAAATGCTTTGTGCAGAAAAGACAAGACTTGCTGCAGAAACATAAAGTAGATGTCTGCTTAGCATCAGGATGTTTGGTAGAGGGGATGGGGGTTAGGGGGGAGGGAAATTCGTGTGGGCTTTGCTCATGAAACATCTCTGTATCTTCCTAATCTTGCCTTCAATTCAGGATTCATGCTATAATCAAGTTTATTCACTCAGACACTTCTGTCAGTGCTGCCAGCATTCACATCCAGTGCTTTAAAGGTATTGATCAACACAGGTCTCATTAGCTGAGTCTCTGATGTCTGTTCTGTAGAGAACTTGATACAAGCACTGTGGTGACTATTTTTGTAACAGCCACGTCTCCTTTAGTCACTGATACATACAAGAGCCTGTATAAGGCTTCATAAGGAAAAAAAAACCCTAAAACATTGAGTAGTCATGATCACTAGCCTGCAAATATTTTGGGCCAAACTGCTGTGAGCCACTGTTATCCTTACAGACAACTTTCCACTAAAAAAGTTATACAGGTTTAGCAAACTTTTAACCAAAGGTCTGATAGCAAAATAGTTCTGAGAATTACCTGCAGACCAGTGTGAGCCTTCCAAACAATCAATAGTACATAAGCAATAATGTGGAAGCCACTCAGATAAAGGGTTTTTCTATGAAACAGATTTCCAATTTTTGGCAGAAGCTTAATGCTGTGGAAGGGGCTAAGAATAAGATCTTTTAGACCAAGAGAACTGCATTTGATTAGCCTTGAGAAAAGAAGGTTTTAGGGGAGACCTTATCACCATCTTTCAGGATCTAAAGGAGGGTTACAAAGAAAATGGAGACTCCCTTTCTACAAGGAGTGACCTGGAAAAGATGAGGGGTGATAGGTACAAGTTACTAGTGAAGAGATTCCAACTGGACACAAGAGGAATGTTTTTCACGATGAGAACACTCATCCATTGGAATAATCTCTCCAGGGAAGTGGTGGATTCCCCAGTATTGGACACTTTTAAGATTCAGCAGGACAGGGTGCTGGGCCTTCTTGTCTATGCTGTGCTTTTGCCAGAGAGGTTGGACCAGATGATCCTTGAGGTCCCCTTCTAATGTGGTATCCTATGATTCTATGAACCCTACTCTAGGTGACCTAAAGGGGTTCTGGTCCATTGAATTTTTAAATTCAGCATCCATAAAATGCTTATCCATATAAGACCTATTTCCCCTTACAATCTTTCTTTTTCCCTGCCGTTATACATCTTGCTAGATATTACTTTACTAATACTCAGCTGAACTACAGATTTGAATGGCTAAACATTCCTAAGTAATTTATTATAGTTGCTGCAATTCCTAACAGCAAACCATGAGACTGACATGGAGATTCATGCTTTTTATTACCAGCCAAGAAATGTAGACAATCTCTTCCATATTAATATATGCCCAATCTGATAAAATACATAGCTTTGTTATCCTAGGGTAAGAGCTTGCTCTTCATTCTTTTAAAATGCCAATAAACGTAATGGTTAGCAAGAAGATATTAGCTAGCACTGCCAGGACTTATCTATGCATGTGCTGGACTGGGGAATTATGATGGAATTATAAAACCACAATATGGGTGTGAAGAATCAGATTTCAGGTGGGGAGGTACCATCCAAAAAGGGTAATCTGTCTGCAGGACAAGACCAGGAAAGAAGAAAAACACATATGGAGATGGGGAGGAAGCAGCAATTGCCTTAGACAACTCAAGAGTTCAGTTAGAGAAACCAGTTTACAACCAAAAAAGAAGACGGGGGTGGACTCTTCCAGCTGCTCTACCAAAAGGCTCCCCATGGGCTAACTTGACTCAAGACTTCACACAGGGACACTGATTTGAATGCAGGGCTTGGCTCCCCCATTGCAAGGGACTCCTCCCATTCCCAAGTTAACTAAAGTTTGCATTTTGTGATGTTCTGCTTTCTGTCAATTTGACTGATATGTTTACAGCACCTACAACAGCAGTTTGCAGGTATCAAACACCCTTGAAAAGGAAAGCATGCAGTTAGAACAGCAAAAACAAAGTGTGCCGATAACAGTATCATGACAGGATTTATAACTTAGCATTTATAACAGGAGGAAGCACCAGCATTTTCATAAGGTTTCTTCCAGACCTATTTGCTAGGATTCTTCCATGTTTCAGTACAATGTGTAGTCTGGCTATCAAATATTTAAGATATCTAAATGCTCCACAGTTTAGCTGCCCTTAAATTCTTCCTTATTATTGAAAAAGCAACTGTCCCTGCTGCAACGTACTTTCCTCAAATCTTTAGGACAATATAAGCTACTAGACAGAAGCAATATTCGTTGTATTACATATCTTTTCAGCAGTTTCTGGTGGAGTAGCTCAACTGTTTGCATGTGATTACCTTTTAAAATCATGCAGTCATGACTCATCATGAAAGTATGTGTTGCAGCATCCAGAACAGAAGAGCTTGAGCTTATTACTGTTTCTTCTTGGGCAGTGACAAACACTATACTGAAAGGAAAGGATTTGTCTTTTTTTGATAGTAAGATCAACCACAACTGTGTATTTCCAAATATAAAGTGGTTCCTAGATTTGCTTTTAATAAAATCAACTACCTCTCACAAAAGTTAAACTGCTGTAGTATAATATGCTTCTGTTAAGATCTCACATTTCACGTGCAAGCTTGGAGTTGCCAAAAATATACCAAATGACACCATATTTTTCCCTATTTGCAAAGATAAATACCACTGGGCTAGCCTGGAGACCTGTGAACATGAGACTTGCAAAATAGATTTTCAATGCCTGGCACAGAAATAAGTAATTGTATGGAAAAGGCAATTTATAAAATACTGATTAATGTATTGCGGCACAAAGAGGTTCACATTTCTGGTTTATCTGGTCAGCTTTTTAGTTTGTTAATAACAAATTGCCTTTTCCATCTTTTTTTTTTCTCTGACAGGCATTTAAAATCTACTTTACATTTGAATTATTTTTCTCAGCCATCAGACATTCTACCTTCCTTTTAATTACTATCTAGAAAAAGCAAAAAAAAGCACATAATTTGGCNTGACAGGCATTTAAAATCTACTTTACATTTGAATTATTTTTCTCAGCCATCAGACATTCTACCTTCCTTTTAATTACTATCTAGAAAAAGCAAAAAAAAGCACATAATTTGGCTAACAGCACTTCAGTTTTTTTTAACTTAAAAGCAGTCCAATTTATTATACTTCACAAAATAGATTCACATTTTATATTGTAGATAATTTCACTTTGGTTTCTCTTATTCTCAGCCCTACGTTTTTCAAGGTTTCCATCATTTTTGCATTCTGTTCCCATGTGTACACTGACTACTTTAGAGACGAAGGGCTGCCTGGCTCTGTTGCTATGCAACAGCATAGCCTACTTAGGGCTTCCTGAAATAATTGTCTCAAATGTGCTTTTTTTAGAATTGTTTCCAGCAGGAATACTTTACAGATTCTTTATAATGGACCACTGATAATACCACAGTGTTAGATAGTGGTCACCTGGGAAGTTTTGGTAGCTACCTAACATTAAAAAAAAAAAAGTAGTGTTACTACTTGCAAAATTCAGGACATACCTGCTGCATTATCACAGGGAGGTAAATATCTCAAATATTCCTGTATTTTTGCTGGATGTTTTTCATAGAGCCATATAAGAGGAAAAAGAAAAATCTTAATTTTCCTTTGTTTCACTCTATATCATTCAAGAGAAAAAAACGTTCTCTATTGAGAGTATGTCACTACAGAGGAAAAATTAACCCTCTTTATATTAAGTCTATTATAAATTTAATCATCTTAACAGAAGGAACACATATACAAATATTCTGTATTGCAATTCATTATCAAATAAGTTGATTTTAGAACTGTTTAGGACAAGGTTCCAAATTTTAAAAATCACAGATGCCACATACTGGATCAGTATTTGCTTTTTGAGGGACCTTCAAGCAGCCCCCAAGAAACTGTCCTGTGAAACCTTCAACCTTTCCAAACCCAAACAGAATTTTTCTTGTTACAGTTCTGTAATGCTGATGCTCCAAGAGTGGAGCAGTATGTTTTGTTTTCTTATAGCTGGCATAATTTGGAATCTTAAGTTAATTAATCTCCGTAAAAATACATAGAGCAATAAAAACACAGACCTCTTAATAAAGCACTGATTAATTCCAGAGGGCCAAATGCCTTACAATGCACCAGGCTGATGGATCAAAGGAAGAAAGGTCTAATAGAACAAAATATTTTAATGAAAGGAAACAATCTCATATTCTTTTCTCTCCCTTGTTCACTGTAGTGTGTTCAGCAGCAGTTGTATCTAGAGAGCAGTGTGTCAGTCCAGAATTGAGGTAAAGATGTTTGTCAGACCCAGAGAAAATAAGAACAAGGTTTAAATTGAGACCCTTGCAGAGGCAAGTCCACCTGCAGGCTTTTAAAGGAAGAAGAGGAAGAGAAGTGCAATGTCATATTCTTTGTAAGATCTAAGTCTTAAAGATGAATTTTTCTTAAAACAGAGTGGACTGTGCTAGGCTTCTCAAAACCAAATGCAGGAGGTAGTTTAAAGGGGTAATTTTTCATATTCCTATGCATAACCACATACATGCGTAACAGCCAAGCTATCCAAGAATATGATTCAGGCAAGGTTTAGTGAGTGTGACTCTCCCAGAGTGATGCACTTCAAATCTCTATTCTTTAAAACCACGTAAGAAGCACAGCTCAGACTCATATCTGTAACAATGCTGTTTTGAAAGCAATGAGATCAAGACCTGAAGAGCAGCAACACTTGGAAGGATCTCCTTCGCAGCAAACAACCAGTTTGAAACCTGAAAAATGACCCAGGATCAGGTGGAGGAGAAGAAAGCATTAATAAAAGAATCTTTATAATGGTGTTATGTGCAGTTTGTATACATTATTTATGGGCATTTAGAAAACAAGTCAAATCATTTCTAACCTAAACAAAAAGAAATCCCTTATATTTGCCATGATATGAAGACAGGAACCTTACCAACCTCTTTTACATGTCCATGTTGAAAAACAAATCTAATTAAGCAAAGATGAAAAAAGCAAAATAAACAACCCTTCTTGCTAAATAATCCTTTCTGACCTAGAATCATTTTGTGCACTTCGTATTGAAAACCATGCACTACAGAGTATTGTCCTGACGAGTTTCCATGTGATGGAAATGCACGAAATTTTTTTTTTTTTAATGGCTTGCATATACTAATATTTAATTAGTATTGTACTATGCAATTTAATTAATTGTGCTGCATTACTCAGTATGTCCATGATACTCAGGTTTAAGATGCATTTCTAGATGCAAACCCAGGTACCCTGACAAACACAACACCCAACAACAATCGAGGAACATAAAAGTTCTGCAAACCACAGCTACTTAGACTCAGTGTTAGTTATAGCTTTGAATCTGAGGGTCAAGCACTTCTCTTCTCCCCAGTTTCAAGTGAAACTAAAGCTCTAACTTATGCTTAACTCATATTCCTCTAATGTCCCAATTCCTCATCTATGAAAAAAAAGGGCCAAATGGAGGAAGGTAACAGGGTGGGCAACTTACAAGAGCCAGTGGTG
Organism: Atrichornis clamosus; assembly: GCA_013400975.1. NCBI lineage: Eukaryota > Metazoa > Chordata > Aves > Passeriformes > Menuridae > Atrichornis > Atrichornis clamosus. The sequence continues at coordinate 45,954 of WBMZ01011157.1, forward strand.
GAAGCATATAAACAAAGTGCAATTTCTGGTCTGTCACAGACCTCACTGATTTCAGCCAACCATAACAAATTGCTCCATCACTTTAAAAAATAGCCTAATAAAACCCCCATACTGTAGACTTTTTATATTCATGCCAAGAAAAGTTATCCAACCAAACTAACACATATTTCCTGCAGTTCAAATTCTTAATTTTACCTTGCAACTCTCCCTTTCATGAAGTTGCTGAGCACTAAAAAGATGTTAGAAAAGTCTAAGAAGAATCTGAACATACAGTTATTGCCACATGTATACAACCAATAAAATGCAATAAGTGTAAGCCATGTTTTCTGGATAAGAGCATAAACACACAGGTATAAGCAGAAACAGGAGAACTTACAGAAACCCTTACGAATACCTGAGAGGAATTCATGTTGTCAAACTACACAAATACTTCTGTATTTGAATAGCTTACCCGAGTTTTGAGGCCATGCAATCACAGATTCCCTCCCTTTTACTACCTGCTGGTGGATAATGAAAGGAAGTACCAGCTGTCTGCTTACAGTAAGAATGCATATGTGGGCAGAATATTTCTTAAGACTTCCAATTCTGAAATCCTGGCAAAGGGAAAAACCTCTACAAGAGTAAGAACCAGCCACAGATGTGAGTTCCTGGGTACCATTTTCCCCATAAAATGCAAGCTGCAGGTATAAACTCAAAAAGGAATAAGGTAACAGTATAAAAAAAGGTTGCTCAAAATCTGAAGCAATCCCCAGCCCCCCCCC
>WBMZ01011158.1:0-17148 GCA_013400975.1 Atrichornis clamosus
CAGCCGGAGCCCCCCGGCCGCTCGGAGGCGCCGGGAGGGACCCGCGGGCGCCCCGTGCCCGCCCGGCGCCGCCGGCAACATGAACCAGACGGCGACCGTGTCCCACCACGTCCAGTGCCACTCGTCCCGGGGCGTCAAGGTAGGGCGGGCGGCTGCGGGGCTCTCCGGCCGCCCCGCGCCCTCTCACCGCCGGCGCGGCGGGACGAGCCGGGCGGGCGCGGGGGAAGTTCGGCGGAGGTCGGGGCGAGGCGAGGGACAACTTCGCCCGCGGGTCCCGCCGGGCGGCGGGTCCTGCACCGCCCGAGCGAGCCCTGCGCGGCTCTGTGCCCAGAGTTCGCCCCGGAGGAGGCGGCGGCTCGGCACGGAGCTGTCGGCGCCTCCCGAATCGCTGCTCCGCAGTACCGGTACGGCAAAGGCTGTGGTTGATGAATGCGGTGTGAAATCGACTTGTCAGACGTGATTTTGGTACTGTCTGCTCGCAACGATCCGGGACGGGACGAGGCGGTGTGTTTGCTGCTGCTGGTGTCCTCACGTGTGAGAGAGTTGTGTGAGTGCTGTGGCTGGGCAGTGAGGGCGAGCGTGCTGGGGGAATAGCGGGCTCTGTCCTTGGCTGCTTTCTTCCCCAACCTCTGACACCATCCTGCCTTTGCATTGATTGAAAACTACTTTCTAGTCGAGTTACTGCACTCTAGAGTGATGAAGTGAAATCCCTAACCAGATTGGTATTCAGTAGGAAGTATCTCTGCAGAAATAAGTGGTTTCTTTTTTTTTTTTTTCCTGAAATAAAATAAAAACGCAGTCAGTGACAATATTTGATTAGTGGTTCTTAGTTCTGAAAAATCAACATCCAGAAATTTTACACCAGCTATTTTGTTTCATAAAATGATGTGAAAGCCTAAGAAGTTCACATCAGTGCCTTGCTGTTGGTCACTCAGGGTGGCCGGTGCAAGGCTGTGCCCGGATTTGTGTGGGGTAAGGGAACCTACGGGGATCTTTGCTCCGTGAGCTGCAAAGTTGGGGAGTCTGAGGTTTGTTTGTCTTCTCAGAAGGAGCAGCTGAACTTCCCATCATGTTAGGAAATTCTCAGTTGTTCTTTATCCCGTTAGTGCTGGGAATAAAAACCATGACTTTGGGCTGAAGCAGGATGGGATTAATGGTATAAATCTTTGATTAGTACTGTCATTTTTATATAGGCTTCATTACGCTTTGCAGTGTATAATCAGGAATGCAGAATGTCTGCAGGCTCAGGGACGGGGTTGGAGTTACCTGTGGCTCTAATGACCAGTTCTGTAGTGTAGAACTGTATCCATCACACCACAAAACAGCCTGTTAGTTTACACTCAGATGGGCAAGGTCATGGGAAGTGATGAATTACAATTGCCCTGGCCTACTTCAAAGACTCAGCAAATATAATCTTAAATTGCTTAAAATCATTTCATCTTCTCTAGGTCTATCTGTGAAGGTGCTAAGAACAGAGAGCAGTGTGGTATTTGCTCTGGGAAATACTCCCTTGTTATGTTTGGAACAGCCAATGCTAATTTCTCACTGACAGAAACATTTATTAAATTCATTTGACTGGACTTCTAAGCCAAAACAACAACAGCCACCAATATCAATATGCCATTAAAAAAAAAAAAAAAGAGCCAGAGAAGTCAATAGTCTTCAAAAAGAGAGGACATGAATCAGAGCCTTCTAGACATGAGTCCATTTTACAACCACACAGTAATTCTGATGCCATTAGAAAACTGCCTCATTTTTCTGCTCTTAATTCTATGTGTCAGGTGTAAAATGTGCTTTATAAATAGTTTTAAGCGCTTCAGTGCTGAGCCAATGGATACTCCATGAGAAAGTATTTATGATTCTAGAGGAGCAGTAACTTCCCTATGGTAATGAAGACCTCGTATTGGAAATTATTTTGAAAACACTTCATTACTGACCGGATAAATATAAATTGCATTTTAATCATAAATTCCCAAAAAGCAGTGTTAGTTCTAGCAATTATGAAGATTCAAGAAAAAAGGTTACAGGAAAACGTCACACCTACTGGAATGAGATCTCTAAAACCCCTTCTTTATTTCCTCTGATATTTCTCCCCAGCACAAGAACCTGTGGCATCTCAGCTCCTGTTTGTTACAATCAATGTAATGTTGCTTCTCAGTGGTTTTTTGATCAGCTGCTCTCTTCTCTGTAACGCAGCATAAACTTCTGAATTCACAGAACAAAAAGTAGAATGATCCACTTGACCACTAAATTGAATCTTGCAACCTTTATCCATGACAGTTCCCTCTCTGAACCACCCTGGGGCTGCAGGAGGGCTGGTGCCTGGATGTTGGGACACCCCAGTCCCTTTCTCACATCCTTCTTTGTTGAGCGGTGGGTACAACTGAACACGAAGAACTGGGTGCACTGCTTCCAAAGTAGGTTTGGTGACAGAGAAACAAAGTGACAGAGGAAAATTAATATCAAGCAAGAAAAAAAGACTAAAAATACCAAAACCCTCGGGTAAATAGTCTTTTATATCTAAGATTTTTTACAGCTTTTTTTGGACATGATTGCAAATCTTACCACCTTGCTGACACTGCTATGAACACTGATCTTTTATTCTGGGATCTGTAACAAAAATTTTCAGGGTCTAGCTGGGAATGCCAAGTACCTGCCTCATTTCTGTATCGTTACATCCTCAACTCCAGGATTCCCTCCAGGGCAAAGGAACTGGCTTTATTCTTCATGGTTTTGGCTCATCTTGTCAACACAGCAAGTAAATTAGCACTTTCAGGAGAATCACTGAGTTTTGTGCACTTCCATGTTGCACTGATGGCCAAATGATTTTTTACCATTCTTTTTCCCCTGACAGAGAAAAGTTCTGTTAACACATCTTTCCTCCAAGCAAGGCAAATGAAAGAAAAAAACCCCACAAAACCCAGAAATAGAAAATAATAATTATCTTGGCTGGCTAGGAAAACAAACAAATCATTTGTCTTCAAACCAAAGATTTGAATTGAATTTACAGGGACTGCAGAATAGAAAAGTTTATGTCTTGCTTTTAACACAGTTGTGACTACAATCTGCTCTTACTAAAAAAAACCAAAAAAAAGTGGAGTTAAGCTAATATTTCTGTGGCTTTCTACATTCTTTAATAATAAAATATTCTCTACCAGATCATGACTCTCTGCTGTTATCAACCTAATATTGATCTGACTGTGAGCTGGATTATGGAAGGAGTTACTAATTGGCAATTCAGAAGCCCATAATTACTGTGTAATATAATATGTATGTTATAACCTTTTACCCTTCTTTCTTTCCTGCCTTCCTTTCACTTTTATTTATTCATTAGCTTTTAGATTGTAAACTATAAAAGGCAAGTGCAGATATGTCCTTAGCAAAAATTCTGCAGCAAGTTTCATCAGTGTCCAGGGACCGTGTCAGCAATTTTTACATTTCAGGTTTATTGTAGTAGTGTTTTAGCACCTACTAATTGACGAGTAGTGGCGTACTAATAGTTTTCTTATTTACAATTAGGTTGAGGAGCACAGAATTTAAGGGGGTTTGTAGTGTTCCCTTTGGACTTATGTGTTTACAGCAACCAAGATTTTTAAACGAAACCTACACCTTACCAGGGAACATCTGCGTGCTCCTGCAAACTACTGCACACACACCTCCTCCTACAGAGAGAGAGAGGCAGCTGTTCCTGTTCATAAAGGCTGCTTGGTCACACTTTTGGGGTTGAAACTTCAAGTAGTTGGATCCTTAATGCCCACAGGATGTGTACACAAGCCAGGCCTTGTGCAGATAGGGGAATCATTCAAATCTACCAGCTGTTTAGGAAATAAATCCCTTAAAATGAGAGCAGCATTTCTGAAATCCATTACATCAGAAGCAAGTCACTAAAGATAATCTCTGTGAGAGTTCAATTATGAACTACCCAGGATAATACATAACGAAAGGCACAGGCAATGCAGGGCTGTGCCATTGTTAGGAAGACATTCTATGGCAGCACAGTAATGCAAAAAAACCCCAAACCCAAATAAGTCATGCATTTAAAACTAATAGGTTTTTATGGTATTTTGTTTAACGGGAGGCAGCCTGGCCATGGGGACACAGCTCACTGTCACACTGCTGGATATGGCCAGCTCAAAATGCAACCTGGGAAGAAAGTAAATATTTCTATTTTCTATTTCTATAAACACTGAGCAAATGTACAACACCCTTGTGTTTATCCTGCTTTTGCGACTCTGTCTGGAGGTTTATAGTGACCTGTTAGGGGACTCTAAAAGTTGTCAAAAAGGGTTATAGCAGAGATCAAAGAGACTGGCTTGGAGCATGATAGAAATGCATTATGTTGTCTGAATGCATTTTGGGCTCTTTTGCATCCTCATTTTGCATCCATCCTTTCTTTCATTCTGGTTTTGATCACATTTGAGTTGAGTGGAGTTGCTGGTGTGATTTACTTTTGTTTTGTGGACCAAAACTACATGCATGATGACACACACACACAAACTAGAGGTCTCTAGGTGGAAATTTGAAGAACTAATCACAGCTTGTAAATCTTCCCATTTCCACGTGTTACCTTTCTGTAATTTTGCAGTCTCCTTGCCAACACCTGTACTACCAGAGAATAACCAGTGCCTTTTCCTTTTAAAAACAGTCCTTCCTTCATCATAAGAAGAGGCAGTTACAAATAAAAAGCTGCAGGAAAGAGGAAAAAAACATTTGAAATGCTTGTATTTTCCTCTTCCAGTCTATGAAGAAACAAGTGCTCTGTGTCAAAGGTAACATCAAGATTAATTAACCAGTACTAGTTAAAAAATAAAAGAGAGAGAGGAAGGGAAAGAGCTGCTGTTAAATCCCAGGCTGATGCTGTAAGGAGAGGCACAGTGTCTCCACAGGTCTGGTGTGCTCAGTGTGTCCCAGCAGCCCAGGTGGAAGTGATTGGGGTCTCTCCTTGCAGGGGAACTCAGTCCCATTGCCTGCAGTGACCGTGCTGATGGGGGGTGTTTGTGGCACTTCCTTGCCTGTACACACTGTTAATGTGCTTTCACAACTTTCCACTTTTAACACTCCTGCTCTTTCCATAAAACATAAAAGCAATTAGCAGAAAGTGTAAGTACTCTTGTAGGTATGATTTTATATACTGATTCTGTGGTACAGTTTTGATATATATAATATATATATACAGCCACACCCCCCAATGTATTCTAATACATAGACAATTTATGGCTTTCAGGGTAGTGCTGATCATAGGAATTTAGAAGGCAATCACTTTAAAACTAATAAACACAAAGATACATGAACATGGTGTTAATTATAATTAATATTGGGTTAGTATTTTCCTGGATTGTAATCATATAAAAATTTTCCTACTGCACACCATTACTTTAAGAAATAGGGTCTTAGGTTTGATTCTCTTTGAAGACACTTAAGATATGGGTCTGTGAGTGTTAGATAACACTTTCCTGAACAGATACCACATCATGAGGAATTTAATCTTTCTCATTCTTTAATCCAAAACTGCTTTACTGTGTCGTAAGATAATGTTGTGCTTATTTTATCCAGTATTTAATTCTTAAACTTAGCATAGTAAGACCTGCATACTGCCCACCACCTGAGCATTGTTTTGGAATTTGCTTAGGACCTTTTTTGTTTGAAGATTTTTATCTGAGGTCCTCGAACTGAATTATAAATGTTAAGATATACAGCATCCAGGTTTGTGACTGTGCTCTGTTAATCATTTGACAGGTTTTTGGATCAGTGACTTTGACTTCTCATGTACTGACAAAACCCAGTGTTACTGGCAGCATGTGCCAGAAGCAAAGCAAAATTAACTTCTATGATTCTTAAAAATGAGGCACCTGATGTGGCAGAATGCCTTGGGGGCTTTTTGTTTCAAAGAGAGAGCATGAGACAGGCAGGTTCCTTACACTATGAATGGAGTTAAGAGTGATTCACAGCAATATAGACCTGCCCAAGGGACCGAGGGAAGGAACACCCAGAATCGGAATCATCAGCTTAATTAAAGGCTCTCCACAGTCCTGAGCTGCTAAGCTAATGCAACTGCTGCAGATGAGGGTGTGATTTATTTCATATTAAATCTAACCAGTAAAATGTTTGAGTGAATTATGCTTTAAAATGCTGATTTCTCAGTGCTGGTGGCAAAGGGAGCTCCAAAGCCCAAGCTGAATGGGCGTGTGCTGTGAGCACCTAAAACGGGTCTCATCCCCACATCAGGAGTGCCAGAGGGAAGGAGGATGCTGGGGTCTTTTTAAATATCCAAGGGTATTTAAAGCTTAATGATACTGATGGTGGCCTTGAGCTGCTGACCTCTTCCCTGAGGATATATTAGAAAAACGATCCAAAGTTATAGTTTGAAAAGAAGGAGACAGGAACTGAACGGGAGAAGGAGACGGCTGTTCAGTTTGAGTTTGTGTGTGACCTTACCGAGGAAAAAGGATGTGGAGGGCGAGCCCTGGGGAGGTTTTACAGAAAGTTGAGAAGCAAACAGAGATGATATCTGAAGGACACCTTGAGGCAGTGGCAGCAGCTTGGCAGGAGGAGGCAGAGACACAGGAGTTTCAGGAAGATGGAATCTGAGCGCGACTGACTGCTAAAGGCAGCTGGCAAGTCAAGAAAGATGGGACTGGAGTATTGTATTTTAGGTTCAGCTAAAAAGATGTTCTTGGGATATTGGCTGTTAGATTGGATTACGTTGCTAGATCTGACCTGTCACACACAGAGAAATTGTTGCAGAAAGTCATAGCCTTGAAAAGAAACCGAGAGTCAGAGATAATGTACTCCTCTGGAGAAGTGTCGGAGATGAGGCTTGCAAAGTTATTTCAGTGCAGAACCCCTAGAAGCAAGGTAGCACAGTGTCCACAGACTTCATGCTGGGGAAAATAACCAATGCTTTGCCCACATTAAATAGGCTTTCTACACCTAGTTTTATATATATGTATATATGTGGAAGAATTAGGCAATGTGGGGAAGAAACCTAGAAAAATATATGCACAGGGTTAGTAATAACTAAGTCCATTGATTTGTGTATTAACATAGAAAAAGTAACAACAAAAAAAAGCCAAACCCATGAGTTTGTTGGAAAAGTTATTACAGTATTTATGCAAATGTTTCCCCTTAAAAAAAACATAGTATTTCAGTAATCTTTGTCCAAATTTCCTACCTGTGCAGTAATAGTTTAGCACTGTGAGAGGCAATAACTGTACACAGGTGTTAAACTCTCACTCTTTTAAAAATTGTAAGTTGTTTTAAGCTTATTTTGTAATGTTTTAATTGATGTAGCTAATAAAAACTGGATATTTCAGTAATAATAATAAGACTATTATATCTTGTACAACCTGAGCTACTTCTGTAAATGACAGATGTTAGGTATAGTCATTCAGTGACATTTCTGCACACGGATTTCTAAGAATTTTTTGTTAACACAACTGTGGTGAAATAAAAATTAAAGCTATTTGTGTTACAAAAGTGTGCAAGGTCCTGTAATCTACATTGGTAAACAAGTTGCTAAGTACAGAAAAATTGATGCTATTGTATTGAAGGATAATGCTTAGGTTGTTTAATTTTCCTATAGCTTGAGAAACTTCACCCTACTGATGCTTAATATCAAACTTGCTTTTAAGTTTATATCATTAAAAGATGAACTTTGTCTTCAAAGGTGGGCTGTGTTTTAAGGCGGTAATCGTGTTCCTCCTGCTGCTGGGGAAGCACCATGCCTGATCCCATCCTCATTGTCCTTTTCACTAGTGGTGCTCTGCCCAAGGGAAGTCCCTGGCTGGCAGCATGTCCTGCAGCTGTTCCTTGGAGAGGAACCTCTGTAGGTGCAGCAGGGAGAGAGTTTTCGCTCCCCATGGATAAGTGGGATGCAAACGTTTCCTGGGCTGCCAAAACCAAGACCCGCTGAAGGTTTTTCAGGGGGGGATGGAAGGAGGAAGCTGGGGGAGATGCCTGGTGGTCACACTGGTGGCTGTAAAAGCTCTGTTCATGATCCTGGGTAAGGTGGAGGAGTTTCTCGGGAACAGGGGATGGTGCTGGAGCTTTTCCCTGAGATCTGCAGCACCGTGCGATCCAGTGCACCAAAGTCCATTAAGCTTAAGGGAAGCTGATCTCCTGATGCCAGCGGTGAGGGCTGAGTATCCCTGAAGGCACCCCATTTCCTCAGCCCCTGCTGTCTGGGTAAACCATCAGTCAGAGATCTTGGAATGCAGTGTGTCTGTCTCTGGATTTACTCTTCAGTACAACAGTCAGGGAATGAAAAATATTTATTTATATTGGTTTATTTGCCTTATTTGTGTTTTTAAAACTGTGGTTTCAGCAGTGTAAAGGGAAATGTCTATCCCTGGCTTAGTTTTTCCCTGGGTATTATAGATGAATACCAGGCTTACATTTTGAAATAAACTTTTTTTTTCTTTTGTAAAATCAATTGCTTAGGCAGGAGAGTTCCTGACTTCCCAATTAAGCAATTTATCTAAAAGAAATCTTTTTTTCCCTTCCCTTCAGAACATTAAACCCTTACTCAGCTTGAAAGCCGCATCTGTCTGCCAGTGTGGGAATAATGCCACAAACGTTCCTGTTCATATTTGCTGCAGAGATGACCTGCAGACATGACCATCATGTTAAAAAATAGCTTTTATAATTCCTTGTGCATGGCAACTGAGAGCCAAGCCCTGCCTCTGTGTTTCTCCCTACTGGTTAGAGGTGGGGAGCAGGCACGAGACCCGGTGCCCCCTCCCCAGTGGCCCATCCGTCCCCTCTGCCCCCCGGGGCTCAGACAGGTGCTGGCACTGCTCTCTGGCTGCGGTGGCTCTGGCTTTGCCCGCTCCCTGTCTCCCTGTGCGCTGCGGGGGCACCGGCACACGCGGATCCCTCCACAGTCACTGCCTCTTCGTGAGCCCACACAGCCTGGCGTCCCAAAACCTGCACTCAGGCTGGTCCTACTGCACACCAGGGGAGGCTTTGGGCTTATTTTGACTTCTTGGGTAAATCTAGGGAAGGGAGGAGACTTTTTCTTTTCCTCTTTAATCTGTTGGCCCGTTGCCGTATAAATAAGTTTGAACATGTTCTGAGATTACCAGCTCCGCTCCTGAACACTGACAGGAATCAACCCCTCAAAGCTTTTGAGCTTTCCCATCACTCACATTTCACCTGGACAAGCAAATGCAGTGTGTGTGTGGCACTGAGCAGCACAGTTCATTCAATCTCTGTCCTAACCTTGCTCCTCTGAGAAGCTGGAAGGAAATTTCTGTGCTTCTGCCTTTTCCCCTTGTGGGATGTATTAGTTTCTGCTGCTTGTAAGGATCCTTTCCCTGACTCTCCAGCTAATGCAAACCCAAAAAACCATTTTAGCAGTGCTGGAATGAATGACTAAAGGTTTTCTTGCTGTAATTTATACACATATCAATAATTTATTAGTTGATCTTTTTTTTGTTGTTGTTGTTTGTACAGCACACAATGTCTAATTGCTGGAGCTAAAAACTAGAAGATTGAAGTTTGGGGCAGACTCATGAGTTCTGTCACCTCTGGGGGTAACTGTTCATCCAGGCAGAGATTCTGCAACGGTTTATGCTGAGCTTTTCCGTGGAGTTAAAGCTGGCTTTTTCGGTTAACTGTTTCTCTCTGGAGGTGGAAGGAAGCTCCCCATGACTTAGCAGGCTGACCCAGCCCCACAAAGATCAGGGTGACCTCAGCACGGCGGCGAGGGCAGCTGAGGCCTCTCCCGGGCTTTTCCTTTGTGCGATAGCACGAGGGGTTTGTGGCTTTGTGTTTCCTGCTGGGTGCCAGCAGCTGTGGGTTGTCTGCATGGGGAAACATGAGAAAGTGAAGAACTTGGCAGAAAAAGAGCTGGTGCCAGTCGCTGGGCAGCCTGCAGGGAGCTGGCTCTGGCTTAGTCCCAGTGTCGCTCTCTTCAGCCATGCCTGGGACAACAGTAGTTTTGGGGGGAAAGGAGGCAAAAGAGTAAGCATGGCAGGTAAAGACTGAAGAAGAAGAAGAAGAAAAGTTAATCCCTCAGAGCCACTCTGGTGGCCTCAGGAGACATGTCTGTTGATGGCACAGCAGACACACTTTGCTTGTGTGAGCGCCTCTAAGGCTTGGGCTGGTTTTTGCTTCCGACGCTGAGGCAATAGGACTGTGTTCATACTAGAAACCTTTTCAACTAATTTTTCACACAGTATTATCTGGCTACTGGAAGTTAATACAACTAATATAAAGACCTGTTTAAAGACCCAATATATGCTACCCATGGCTCTCTTTCCTAGTGATAATTTTTAAGCTGTAAATTCCCTATATTTGCCTACAGTAAAACCTCAACTGACATCCACGAGTACATATTTTTTGTATAGATTTAGTCTTGAGTTTGAGAAATCTCAGTTTTATAATTCAACAGCTGTAATGTGTTTTCTGGGAACAATAATGCTTCTGAAGCTTGGTTATGTAAATATTTACAGAGAGCAAACAAAAGCTCGGTGAACAAATCCATAAAATAATTAAGCAAAGATTGGTGTTTTTCTATTTTTACAGTATTTGTGCCTCTCTAAACATTTCCCAACCTCTCTGGATGCCTCTTTCCCCTTAGTGATTTAGAAGTCTCTGGAGACACTGGTTGCATCCCAAGTGAGGTCACCTTTACCGGTGTAACCCACCAAGCAGCTGATGCCATTTGAAGATATTTTTGAGATAGCTTTAGCAATAATTTATAGATTCAAATAACTTTACCAGCATCCTCAGAATTATGACACTAAGCATTGTTCAGATTTGAGGACTCTTAAGAAATGACAAAAAAGAATTTTAGATGGCCACTGATTGTGGACCCCTTGGTCATTGGTTATTGGTGGGCAGCTGCGGTTTCCAACATCCAGTACTTAAAACCCAAGTCATTGTCATGATGGTTATGCTATGAAAGAGATTTACTTCATGAGTTATTTCTGTAATTAAACCAGTTTGCATTTTTACATGGAATAGTTGAAAAAGTTTTAAAGTTTTGACCGGTCTATCCCCTTTCCTCCTGAAATATAATTTTATAGCTTCAGATGTAAATCATTTAGCACCAAGTTTTGAGAAAGAAAAAGAATCGTTGTTGTAGGATTTTGAATAACTTATTTCTCAGGTTGAGAAAGATTTATAAACATATATTTTCTGCATGTGCCATCCTCTGAGTACCCTAGGTCTACAAAATAAAGCTGGCACATGTTAGATGCTATGGAAATAAGAAAGAATGAGTTTGAAAGAAAAAGAAATATGACTGATACTCAAGATTTTTATGTTTCATTTTTAAACTGTAATCAAAAAAGTACTGTGTACTCTTATTTGATAAATGCTGCACACACGGCAGAAAAAGTGCACTGCAAGATTTTGGAAAAATGCCTGCAACTGATACAGTGGTTTTTGGGAAGAATTTTATTTTTATGGTTCAGTATTTTAAAAAACACTAACAATTCTCAAGCTGCCTTCTTGCTTAGGTCAATTATTTTTTGAAGAGGGATGCAATGTGCTCATTATTTCCCAGTATTTCTTCTATGTTGTTACTGCAGAGAAAGCAGACATTATCTGAAAACCCAAAGATCAGCCTTTAATCATTTCTACATTTAGAGCATAGAAAAGAAATTACCAACATTACAGTTTAACACAAATTTTAGGTTCTATTTAATAACTTTGAATGATGACTTGTGTGATTGATCATGCACACTTACACAAACAGCATTTATATTTTAACTTTTTAAATTAAAATTTTGAATCCCTACCAGCATTGGCTATATCGAGTGGTATGTGATAATGTGAGAGCTCTCCAGATTAGTACTGTGAATGTTTGACAAAGTCTCATAATGTCAAAGTTTAAATTATTGAATAGCTACAATTCTGCTGTAGAAAGTGCAATGTAGATCATGAGACATAAAAGGAAGCACGTTCCAGATGAAGTAGCTGAATAAATATATCATCTAAGTGGTTGATAAAGTAGCTAAATTACTGTAAACAAACAATAAAACTTCTTAGAGGAAATATCTCAGAGAAATTGCTTATTGAATGCGTAAAAATATAAATGCAAATAGTAAATATGTAAAGGCTGGAGGGCAGTTTTTCGATATGAGATGTAGGTTCTTTTGGCTGTCTGTCTAATAAAGTTGTTATCCTTGAACAGTAATGACTATTCTCTCTGACACCAAGTTAACCGTGGCAGATGAGAGTTGATACAAGATGGACAAAATCTATTTCTGCCATTCAATACTTATAGAAATATTTCTGGGCATTGTAATATGAAAATATCCAATAAAAGGAAAATGTTGAGACAGTATACCTCATTAATCAATTATAAGTCATCTTAATGGATAATAGAGTGAGAAATTACTCCCTAGATATTTGTTTCATTAGTGATCCCAGTTCTGCAGAGTATCAATTCACTGTACACCACACAAACAGCCTTTTTTTTCTCTTTTCATTATCTTTGATAATTTTAGTTTCCAAGAAAATATCCAGGCAGAAATTGATCATCCTCTACCCCTAAGGCTGAAGATGCCAAATATATGATCTTGTGCCAAAAGTATTTGTGGAAGCATCAAAGTTCTTGTCTGCCAGCCAGTGGCCAGATGCCATCAGCAGCAGAGGTGGCTGGGAGTTTTCAAGCTGTAGCCAAGGTGGAGCCGAGCTCTGAAGTCTCCAGGGAGACCTTGGAGCGGCCTTGCAATACTTAAAGGGAGCTTGCAAACAAGATGGGGACAGACTTTTTAGCAGGGCCTGTTGGGATAAGGAAAGGGGTAATGGCTTTAAATTAAAAGAGGGTAGATTTAAACTAGATATAAGGAAGAAAATTTTTATACAATGACAGTGGTGTAACACTGGAACAGGTTTGCCCAGAGAGGTGGTAGAAGGCCCATCCCTGGAAACACTGGAGGTCAGATTGGATGGGATTCTGAACAGCCTGCTCTACTCGAGGGTGTCCCTTCTCATTGCAGGGAGGTTGGGCTAGACAACCTTTAAAGTCCTTACTAACTCAAACTATTCTGTGATTTTATGGAAAAGGTGGAAATTGAAAGTACTATTAATGACAGCAGAGTTGTCAATAATATCTGCTCCCATCTAAAAGAGGGCAGACTGGAAGAGACGGGACAATTTGTGTTTTGTGGGATCATACTTTGCTTTGTGCTTTTTCTCTTTTTATTATATTTTTCATCCTATTTCCTGTGGAGAACTCTCATGTAGATCAAAAGGTAGTGGTAATGAGTTGAGCTGATGAATCTTTCAGAGGAAAAGGGGAGAAAAAGAGAGAAAATATGAAACTGTTTTCAGTAAGGTGGCTTGCTAGAAAATACTAAATTCCTGATTCTCAGTATTTTCTTAAAATTATACTGAAAAAAAGATGATAAAAAAGTTCTAAGATAATGAAGATAGTAAGAGGTAATACTAAAATGACACTGATGGCTCTTCTAAATTCAGTATTATTTTATGTGACTAATTTATTCATTATGATTTATAGAGAACATCTCTGGTTACAAAAGCTAGATAATAGATGGGTTTTATCTTTTTAATAATGGACCTAATCCCACAATTGTTATTTAATCAAAAGTTCTTTTCAGATATTTTCTTGAATGTGTTTTTCTGAGTCAGGTCTATGATATTTAAAAATTGGTAACAATTTACATTTTCAAAAAGCACATCAAGAAATGGTCACGTTCTTGCCACATGCCAGCATGACAAACAATTAAGCACTATTAATTCCTTTCTATCATGGGCATTGAGACAAAGGAAACTTAAATGTGTTGCACAAGGTTGCAGAGGAATTGGTGTTAAAAGTGATGAGACCTTGAGGATTCCTCTCTTTTCAATACCCAGCTGAAATACAATATCCAAGAGGAAAAGTACCAGTCTTGTTTCTTTTTAAGACAAAGTGGGAAAAGTCCCACTGACTTTTAAGAGGACACTGGATAGGTGACTTCTGAGTTCTCTGTGATCTGTAGGTCAGCTGTAGGCTCCTGGACCAGCTGTGGAATAAAGCTGCTGTTGTGTTTCTCCCTATATCACCAGATATATCCATTTGCTGGTAGCACAGCAGCCAGGAGGGAAGAGTCTGGGTTCCTCCTGTTTGCATTCCTTAGCAAGAGCAGAGCACTCTGCTGGGGCAGTGATGGAAGTGTGCTGTTTGTGTGTGGGAGAAGCTGGATCCTTGAGATCTCATGGATTTCATTTACTACTGTGTTGAAAATTATTTACAAACATTTCACTTTCACATTACCACTTCCTTCTAATTTCTCATTTTAACTTATTTTTGATCTTCATCAATAATAGTTTTCGCTATCTAGATTATTTCACTTTACTTCTCTAGGTACTTTTTATGGCTTGCAATTTTGAAAAACAATATCCCATTGAATAATATTTAACATTTATGCCTAGTTTTCTGAACAATAAAAAAAAATTACTGTGGCAATTCTGTGCTCAAAGTATTGGGGGGTTTTTGTGGGTTTTTTGAGAGGGGGAGGTTGTGGGATTTTTTTTGGTTTTGTTTGTTTTTGTTTGTTTGCATTTTTTGTGTTTTGTTTTGTTTATTTGTTTTTGTTTTTCAGATAGGACATTCTTATATTCACCTTTCCTAACAAGATTAGAACGATCTAAAATTTGGAGGAAATATATTCTGTAAATAAAGAAAACTGCTATGAAGAATATTTAATTACCTTTGCACTGCCAAAGTAATGAACTGATGTAGTTATGATCTTCATTGTTGTGTGAAGAAGAGAGGAGGGATAGAAAAAAGCTAATTAAAATCTTCCCTGTCCAACCACATTTGATTGATTTGCTTGTTGTTCAGTGAGAAATGCCACAGAGATGGGAAATCTATCTGGCTCTGGCTCTGCTGAAGGAGTCTGAGTTATGTTTCTTAATAATGTAGCTTTATACTTAGTGGTGACTTACAAAGATTGTTGCCCTTCTTTCCTGAAGGCACGATATGATCCAAACTCACTGATGAGATGAAAGTGGTGGTGTGGAGTGTAATCAACATGCATCAAATGATCTTATGAGGAAACTTGATTGTACAACTTTCTTGAGGCTGACTCTAGGGCTTGTTGGATACATCATTTCTTTGTAGAACACGGAACATGCTGGAGGAATATGCAGCACATATAATGCACGCAGTAACAGCATGCTGATGAAATGTGGATGGAATCAAGCAGTAAAACTGGAGTAATTGTTGAAATCTGCTGCAGATCCTGAGTGTAACTGATAAATAACAACCGATAACCAGAGCAATAACAGTTTTGCTGTGCACATGCTCAGGAGCAGTTTGTTTTCAAGGGAAGTGGAAGCATGTCTGGTGTTTCTCAGGTTTCCGAGGCAGGTGCCTGTCTGTGGAGCAGCAGCCTCACAGGGCCGTGCCAGGAACGGGAACACCCTGCACAGAGACATTTCTGCACCCTGGTGGACTCAGTTAATCAGCTCTGAGTGGAACACACAGGAAGTTACCCTGTCCTGCCTGATGTGCGGTGACTGTCAGCAGCTGGAATGGGATCACATCTGACCATGGGCATGTACCCTCCATTAATTGATTTCAAAACTGTTTTTGAAAGCATGTGATTTTGCTGTTATTGACTACAAGGCAAGCAAGCTTAGATGGTCTCTCTGCCACAGCTGGAAAATGCCTTGAATGTTCAAGCACATTAAATACACACAAAGCACCAGATGCCTTTGTAGTTCAGTGTGATGATAGGCAACTCCCACTGATCTTCTTCTGCTTAATCCCATTTGAGTAGGTGGCTCTTGGACAGGTCAGATTAGTAGCCTGCCAACGATTATGTCAATTTAATGCCAGCTTCTAAATTTTATTTAATTGCTATGAGATTCACTTTAGGTTTCTGGTCCAATAACATTTTAGTAATTAGTGATCTAACAGACACACAATACTGCAACAGTCATTTGGATAAAGGTTTTGTTAGTTAAAAGAAGATCAAGCACTGTTTCTATAATTAAGTGTGGCTATGAAAATGGAGAACCAGCACAAGGCAGCACAGGCAGGGGAAGAGAGAAGGTCTTGCTTCTGCAGATGTGCTGGTGGGCATTGAAGTCTGTCAGCCAGAGGGAGAGGCAGACAGAGGGTGTCTGAGGAGAAGGGATGACTCCCATGAGCCATCAAGGCCTTCAGCCCCTTAAAGAGCAGCTGATGAGATTTACCTGTCCAGTGCTGAGGTCTCCCTTGGAGATCTAGGGCTGGAAGGGACCTGAGACAAGAGAGAGGTCACCTACACCTGCAGCTGAAACTGCAACGGCAAGAGTGGTGTTTGTGTGAGCAGGGAGTGACAAAGCTGGATCCCTCCGTGCACTCCTGGCCTCTGAGGATGTTTCTTACACAGCTGGAAAAGGACACCTTGAAGTCTGGGATAGCCATAGAGCAGAGCTGAAGGTGTAGCCACAAGTTCTTGGACAGACTGGACACCTTTGAGCAAACTGATATTCCTGACCATTGCAGGGTGCTTGGAGCGAGATATCTATAGGGTCTCTTCCAAACAAACCTTTCTGGGATTCCATGACTCAAATGTCTTTCCATGTGTTGATAAACTGGAAATTTTCAGAAGAAATCCTCCCGTATCTGTGAGAATTAGAAGTTATTAGTTTCAATGAGTAGTTTTCTTCCAAAGAAATTCCTTAGAGAATAAAATGAAGGAGATTTTTCTCAATTTTGTATTAATGCTTCAGTTAAATATTTATAAATAACGTCTTCTCTGTTGTACTTTGAAGCCAGACTGTTTCTTAGATATGCGTTAATGTCCAAATCTGTCGCTATAACATCCTAAATCTTTTAATTAGGTTTGCCAGTTCATAAGTAAAATAAAGTTGCTTCATCAGATATTTCTTTAAGGCAGAAAAGATGTTTTCTTGATGTTTTGAGTTATTTACATTTTCTGCAATGCAAATTGTAGACATAGCCTTTCAGAAGACTAAATGAGCTTGGAAAATAGAGGTCATATCAAAGTGATCTAGAGTTGGGTCTTGCTCATTTTAGCATTTTGTTGTTTTTAAGTAAAAAAAAAATTCAGAAATTAAAACTCCTCCTTCATCTCAAGAGTTCATATGGTAGAAATAGCTATGAGACTTGCCTCTTATGCAGCAATAGACTTCCTTCCTTCCTTCCTTCCTTCCTTCCTTCCTTCCTTCCTTCCTTCC